>ML685921.1:957949-984899 GCA_007922175.1 Pelusios castaneus
GCTGTAACCAAGAGTATAACTACACTGTTTTTTCTGCTTGTTCTTGTTGCCCTTGTCCCCTTGGGGGGGGGGGGGCAGGAGCAGCCCCACGGCCGTGGTCAATAAAGAGCTCTTTTCTCTCCTTCAGTCTTGTTGGTCAGTTTGTAGGGAACGACAACACACTTTACTTTCTTCAGGTCCCCTCTGCCGAGCCTGACCGTGGCAGAGACTTCTCTCTGTCTCAAACAACCTTATCCTCCCATCAAAATACTCCAGACATCCCTGGACTCCAGCAACCAGCTCTGTTCAGTTCATGACAACTGCAGGGTCACTGCATAAGCAACCGTTAGAGGCTGTGGAGTCCCCTGGCCCCAGCATTAGCTGCATGACGTACAAACAGACAGACACATGGACAGAACAATTACCCAGCTCACCTGAATCCAGCTCAAGTCTTTGCAGGCAGCACAGTACTGTCCCAGTGAGTCACTGGGGTCCAACAAGCAACCCACTGAACGCAAGAAGAAGCAAGTCAAAGGTGCCTACAACTCACGGAGCGAGAGGGTTGGGAAAAAGATCCCTCCCCTCCCTCTCTCCTCCTCCATCAGATCTCCCTGTCAAATTATCACCAAGTTCACTTGTGGGTGGAGAGGAGGGGGAGTGCATGTGAGCAATGGAAATTTCTCTTCAGTTCCCTTCCAATACTTTCCTCTCCAGACTTTGAACTGTAATAAGAAGCACCAGCAGAGAGAGAGAAGGAGGGAAAGAGGCCATGCTAGACAGAACTAAGGCCAGAAGCCTGCAGGCAGCCTTTATAGCAGTCAGTGGAACTAATCCAAGTCCCTTTACACTCACTGGAACGAAGCAAGCTCTCCTCTCACACACTGTTTGACAAAGCCTAACCAGACGGCCTCACATCCCCAGCTCTTTACATTGCAGAATCCCCTTACAGTGCCCGGGACATGGACTGAATTGCCTCAGACGCCACCAGAAACGCTTATGCTAAACCCACTTGGGCACTAGAGCTTAGCACAGAATAACAAGAGTGCAAAATCCAGCTGTCAACCTGCAAAATGCAATGGAAGAACTGGGAGCTGAGCGAGAGGGAGAAATATTTATTCCACTGCACTCAGGGTGACATATGAAATGTTTGTGTTCTACCCCACACAGCTCACAGCTTGTGTAACAGTACCCTTGGCCAGTATCCACATGCCCAAGCTTTCGTTTTGACACATGCCCACTCTGTGGTTTTCCCACGAGGCCACACCTTGCTTAAATGAACACTCCCAGTATATTTTTGCTCCAATTTAGAGCAGCTTCTCTGTATCTGTAGTGGTACCTCTACCTGTAATGATTTCAGCAGGGCGTCTCGCATGATCAGTTGCAGGACCTCGGGTGCCAGTGCCTCCATTTTTCTCATTAGGATTCAGTATCTTCCTCTCTCTCTCAATTCCTCCTGCCCCCCTCCACCCTAACTGCCTACCACCTCCCTGGGCCACCAGTGCCATATAAAGACTTTAAAGCTGCTCTAACCCAGCAGCTGAGAATTCCTCCACACTGCCCCTTCCCACCTCCAGTGCCCCCAATATAGGGCACAGATCCAGGGTGGAGCCAGAGGGCAGGTTTCTGGCTGGTGGAATAACCCATTGGGGCTGTTTAAGCCACGGCCAGTATAAATTAAGGAACTTACTCTGGGAACCAAACTGTCCTACAGCACCCCTTGGACTCTTGAGGAAACATGAAGGTGGCCCGTGGCCAAACATAGCATGGTCAGAGCTAAAGAAGAGAGGCCTATTTATTTCCAGTATGAAACATGAGCCTATTAGCCACTGTCAAAGCACTTTATCAAGAGCTGGGTTGACACAGCAGTAAAGTTCCCCTACCTGGGTACAGAAACGGGCCGATTCTTCTCTCTTCCGACAGCAGAGGCAGGAGCTATACATCTCTAGAGAGACTAGATTTAAGACCTAACATGCTGATATCTGAAGATTAAGGGCTTGTCCTAAAGATGTACTGCTTTAAACCACAGCAATAATATGAAAATGGTACAACCTACTCTAATGTGGGCACAGTCATACCAGTATACAAATGCTTATATTGCTATAGCTAATTCCTACCTGGGAAAGGGAATATACCAATATTTATAGCGCTGGTAGAAAATGCTGATTAGACTAAACCAAAACATACTGATTTTGTTATATTTTTCAACTGGAAATTATAAGGGGATTCGGCATTCTCAGGCTTTGTTCTTCTGTGATTGGTGGGCAGGGATGGATATGCTGGTGGTATCTTCCAAATGCCATACACTTGTGACACCAAAATGAGCCATCATTTGCAGCGAAAATTGTGCAGATCTGTAATCCTCCATCTCTATTCTTACACAAGTCATGAAACAGTTAACAAGGTTGCCATTTAAATGCCCATCTCTGGGTGTCTTACATTAACATCTCCCTGACTTCAGTGAGGACGTTCACATCTCTCAAAGCTATTGTTCCGGTTTCTCTGCAGACTCATTTGGACCTTGGTTACACTCAATTCTCATTCTCAAGTTGAGAGGTGCCAGTCTGGTGTATATGGTCATAGTGGCTGTTTCCAAATTCTAGCTGAAAACACCTAGCAGCTACAGTGAAAAGTAAATCCGACACGAGTTTGCAGGGAGACTTGGTAGCAAAATAAACCCAATGCACTTTTAAACTGAACACACAAAAGTGTCACATCCTAGACTGGCATAGTCCTTCCTATGGTTTCATACACCCACATCTGGAACCTTAAATTAAATTCTAATCACCCCATCAGGGCGTATTGTCTTCTCCTCAGTCACTCCATGGGCCAGAGGGAACCACAGCTTGATCCCACTCTACTGATTATCTGAAGATTATCTGAAGGCTGCCTTTAGCATCATAGTGGTATTTCCTGTGATAATTTACAAGTGGCTTAAGATGGGAGGTGTGCATCCTTGGATAAAGACTTTCTTGTGCCATTGACATCAGGAAGCACCAGCTCCTCTTATAGGAAGTCCCAACGAAGAGACTAAGAATTGACTGGGCCACCTTAGAAGTAGTCCCTCTTGGTCAGGCATGAAGCAAACGAAAAGGGAGTAGTTTGAGAAGCCCAAAGCACTGTTGCCCATGTTCCTGTGGAGAGAAGGCTTCAGGCTCCCAGGATGTCCCCCCAGTGCCTTTTACACTGAGGGGCTGTCCTTTGAAGGATCTCTTTCTTTGGAACCCATTCTCAGTTTGCTGTTTACACAACATGTCTGCCGGACAATGAACTCCAGAACTGCTAAGGGACTGATGCTGAACGTGACAGGCTAGTATTTAGAGTGTCCCTTCATTCCTTCGATGCATTTGTTATTGTCGAATGACTGACAATGGCTCAGCAGTGTTCTTCTTCTCCCAGCTCTCTATTCACCTCTTGCCAGCTGGCAGGGCACCTTTGTCTCCCATTCTCCCTGCCCTTTTCTTCTTCAAGCAGGTGCAGGCTTTAATCAAATTATTTGGATCTATTTTTCACCCCTTCACCTCCCTGTTCAATATGAAATGTCTTTCAAACAATCCGCTTGGGGCTGTTCCAGGGTACTCCCTTTCTGGCACTCCAAAAAGACACTGGGAGTGTGGAAGGGAGGGGCTGCCTAGGGGAGGAATACAGACCTAGCCCAAAAACACTAACAGCTCCCAGGATTCTCTCTCCTAGAACAATAGTGTCATCCCATCATGGCCACAGAGATGCTGCAGCCCCCACGCAGTGCCCAAGCTCCTGGGAACCACTTTCTGCCCTCAGCTCAGTACCCCCAGTGGAGGGCAATGTTTCCATGGTTACACAGTAATGTCGTGTCACCATCTCTAGTGATTTCACCACAAGTCTCATGAGTGTATTTGTCCGGAACCTCTTGGCTCCGAGAAGCACAGGAGCAAGGGAGACTCTTCAAACCTTCATTTAAAAAGTTTCTTCTACTCCCGATTGCAGAGAACAGCTTGGCCTGAGCGCATAGACACGTATGTTCACACACAGGAAGATACACAAAGGCACATGCAAACACACACAAGCACACTCGCTTGGATGCAGCAGAACCTGGGGCTGACGTGGGACATTATGATTTTCCACATCACAGCTAGGAAGTAGGCCAATAACCAGTGAATGCTTACACTAGGCCAAAACACCACCCTTGGAGAGACTTCTGAAATTGTGACAGCACTGCACAATAATATTGCAGCCCTTTGTTATGTACATGATGGCGCCTTCAAGAGAAAACTGAAAACAATTCAGCCTCTCTTCCAGAAGGGAGTGGGTAGTTCTCACTGGGAGTGAAAACCCAGCGCAAACCAGACAGCTGTTGCTGGCAACTGCTGATCACCATGGGGGAACCCAGGAAAACCTAATGGGAAGAATCAGGTCCAACTATTCCCCATTCAAGAAAGCACTGAATCAGGGTTGGTGCTCTCTCTAAGCTTCATTTAGTAATAGATATATCCTCCTCCACAGACATCAGTGGCTTAGCAGAGAACTCTGTGGTGAGCTGAAACATAGAAAGGAAGCTTACAAGAAGTGGAAGCTTGGACAGATGACAAGGGAGGCATATGAAGATATTGCTCGGGCCTGTAGGGATAAAATCAGAAAGGCCAAAGGGCAATTAGAGTTGCAGCGAGCAAAGGATGTGAAGGATAACAGAAAGGGGCTCTACAAGTATGTCAGTAACCAGAAGAGGGTCAGGGATGGTGCTGGTCCCTTACTGAATGGGGCAGGTATCCTCATGGTGGATGATGTGGAAAAGGCTGAAGTACTCAATGCTTTTTTTAATCGAGGTCTTCACAGGGAGGGTCAGCTCCCAGGCTACTACACTAGGTAACACAGAATGGAGAGAAGGACAGCTGCTCTAGGTGAAGGAAGGTCAGGTTAGGGACTACTGAAAGAAGTTGGATGTGCACAAGTCTATAGGGCCGGATGAACTGTATCCAAGGATGCTGAGGGAGTTGGCCGATGTGATTACAGAGCCGCTGGCCATTATCTATGAAAACTTGTGGCAAAAGGAGAAGGGTCCCGGAGGATTGGAAAAAGACAAATATAGTACCTATCTTCAAGAAAGGGAAAAAGGAGGATCCGAGGAGCTAAAGACCAATCAGCCTCACCTCAATCCCTGGAAAAATCATGGAGCAGGTCCTCAAAGAATCCATTCTGAAACATTTGGAGGAAAATAGAGGGATCAGGAACAGTCAGCATGGATTCACCAAGGGCAAGTCATGCTTGACCAACCTGATTGCCTTCTATGATGAGATGACTGGATTTGTGGATGTGGGAAGAGGCGTTGATGTGATATATCTTGACTTTAGCAAGGCTTTCGATACGGTTTCCCACAGCATTCTTGTTAGCAAGTTAAGGAAGTATGGGTTGGATGAATGGACTGTAAGGTGGATAGAAAACTGGCTAGATCATCAGGCTCAGTGGGTAAAAATCAATGGCTCAATGTCTAGTTGGCAACAGGTAATGAGTGGAGTGCCCCAGGGATCGGTCCTGGGGCCAGTTCTGTTCAACATCTTCATTAATGATCTCGATGATGGGATAGATTGCGTGCTTAGTAAGTTCGCAGATGACACCAAGCTGGGGAGGAATGGTAGACATGCTGGAGGGCAGCGACAGGATCCAGGGAGACCTAGACAAATTGGAGCATTGGGGCAAAAGAAATATCATGAGGTTCAACAAGGACAAGTGCAAAGTCCTGCACTTAGGATGGAAAAATCCCATGTACTGCTACAGGCTGGGGACCAATCGGCTAAGTAGCAGTGCTGTAGAAAAGGACCTGGGGGTTTGGGGGGATGGGAAGTTGGATATAAACCAACAGTGTGCTCTTGTTGCCAAAAAGGCAAATGGCATATTGGGCTCCGTAGGAGTGTTGCCAACAGATCAAGGGATGTGATTATGCCCCTCTATTCAGCACTAGTGAGGCCACATCTGGAATACCATGTCCAGTTTTGGGCTCCCCACTACAGAAAGGATGTGGACAAATTAGAAAGAGTCCAGCAGAAGACAACGAAAATGATTATGGGGCTGGGGCACATGACTTACAGGGATAGACTGAAGGAACTGGGCTTATATAGTCTGCAGAAGAGAATACTGAGGGGAGACTTGATAGCAACCTTCAACTACTTGAAGGGGTGCTCCAAAGAAGAGGGAGCTAGGCTGTTCTTGATGGTAACAGAGGACAGAACAAGAAGCAATGGTTTCAAGTGCAGCTGGGGAGGTTGAGATTGGATATTGGGAAAATCTTCCTCATTAGGAGGATAGTGAAGCACTGGAATGGGTTACCTAGGGAGGTGGTGGAATCTTCATCTTTGGAAACATTTAAGGCCTGGCTAGACAAAACCCTGGCTGGGATGATTTAGTGGGAGTGGTCCTGCTTTTAGCAGGGGGTTTGATTAGATGACCTCATGAGGTCCCTTCCAACCATAAGATTCTATGATTTCCATAATGGATGGGGAATCATTCCTACCTAAGAGTAAGATCATAACTTCTTTTCCAGTTAAAGAGACTCCAGCTTCTTCCCAGGCATCAGTGATGCAAGCATTGAAGCATTGGAGCATGGGGTGGAAAAGAGTATTGTTTTCTTTTTAAGATCGGATGGAAAAGAAGGCTCTCATATCTGTCCAGCGTTTATTGAAGCAAGTCCCCATCTTCAAAGCTTCTGACAAAGTGGGATTTTCTCCCATGAAAGTTCATGTGATAAACAAATGTGTTAGTCTTTAAAAGTGCCACGGTACTCCTTGTTTGTTGAAACAATTCAGAATCTCATACTTTAAAAAAAAAAAAAAAACCCACAAACCTCTCATTTTTAAGAATGCATGTCACAGAGGAGACATGGCTCTCCATACTCTTCCCAAACTAGTAGATTCACTTTTTCAGACTAAGTGGCAGATTTGGGACCTTAGGAGTGGAGTATTTCAAATCTTTGCATGCCTCTCAGCTAATGTAACGTAAGAGTTGCCCCAGCGGGAGCAAGCAGGAGTAGTGAAAAGGTCCCATTGATTTTAATGGCAGCAGAGCTGGGAAAATGTGTGTGCTTGATAATTGCACATGCTAAATCCTGGTGAATATTCCAGTCCTCCTACTGTTCTGACACACATGCTGGGAAGTTACAGGCCTCTTCCTGACCTGATCCACCCAAACTGCAGTCAGAGGTCTTGGTCTTGTTGCTAATGCACTTCTCAAGAGTCCTTCTGAACAGAAGATTTGCTCACCCTTTGGAGTTTACTGGGGTTTCAGGGAAGAAGGGACCACCAAATGCCCTATATCACAGGCCACTGGATTTCACTCAGATACCCTATATTGAGCCCAATGATTGTATCTCAGCTAAAGCATTTCAATCCTCAGGTGGGTGCACCAGAGGCAGAGAACAGCTGCTACAAATTCCTGAGATGGCAGGGACTTGCTTAGAGGAGACATGCCCAGATGATACAAGCAGGCAATTCATGCCCCATGGTGCAGAGGAGGGCAAAACCCTTCCACGGTCCCTGCCAGTTTGAGCTAGGGAAAATTCCTTCCCAACCCCAAATCTAGTGATCACTTTGACCCAGAGTATGTGAGCAAGAATCAGCCAGGCCCCCAGGGCCCCCAAAGTGTGGGGTGAGGGGAGAAGGAGGTATACTTTACCAGGATCCAAAGGCCCTGCATTACAAGTTTGTCCTGGCCCACAACATTATTCTTAGGTCACACAGGCACCTAAGTATACGTCTACACAGCTAAAACTATGCAGTGAAGCACAGTAGCACAGGCTCCAGTAAGGGGGAGGAACATGCGGAACAACTCATCACTGCTACTTCTACCTGTTCGAGGTACATTACAGCTTGTGGAGGTGCATCTGCCCAAGCTGCAAGCCTACCTCCTCCCGCCCTGCATACAGGCTTCTGCATACCATCTCATAGCACTGGTCCATCCTGTCTGGTGTCCTCTGTCCAACTGGGTCTTGTCCCCCGTAGCACCTTGCAGAAAGCCACAGCTGACACTGTTCCATGGGAAAGGGATTTAATTACCGTTTTGCCTGCTTCCTATTGCACCAGCTCTGGCTACAAAAGATCTAAGTCAATGCCTAAGTCCCCGTCTCCCCACAGGGAGCAAGATCCTGTTGCACAGGGAAGCTGAGAATGAAAATCTGAACACTAGCTGGGCTGAACTATAGCTCCTCCTTGCACCAACTCGATTTCAAGGATGTGAATCTGGCTGTCTTCACAAACTGCCAGCTTCCAGAGCCTCCAGCTGCTTGACTTTAAATTCCCCCAAATGATGTGTTTTTGCAACAGCTGCTTTATTCGGAGCAGGCTCTGAAGCGGTGGGGCCACCTTGTGACTCCCAGCAGCTATTGCACCTTTTTTGTTTGGTTTTCGATTAACACTCCATTGGGATGTAGCCTTAGTGGGCCTAGTGAAGGTTCACCATAAGGTCTCAGCAGACTGACTCATGCATTAGAGTATACAAGGATTCAGCTGTCACCCTGAAATTACAGGAGCCTTGGCTCATTCAGTCAAGTTCTTGTGCGTTCCCGCTTCGGCACAAATTATGGGATGAGAATCGAGAGAGTTAAAAAGAGGTCACATGACCTCTGGAGGGAGGTAGTGAGACAGTCTAGTGTCCATCCCCCTGAACATTTACATGGGAACCTACTGTTTAAGGATACAATCTAATCAATATTCACAGAGACATTTAAATTGGGCTGCTCAGCTGTGCCTGGGCTCCTCAATTCGGAGCTCTCAATCTCCAGTCGCACGCAACTCACCTCCATACTGGCCCATAACATGCCCAGCTGCTCCTGTTCTCCCACCCCAGCTATTCACCTCAGTCTTGAACTGCCCCCAGCACAACAATACTGACCTGCAAAGACCCTGTTACCTTAGTCCTAAGATCAACCTTCCTCTCAAAAAACCACAAAATCTTTGCCAGGGCACTCCTGCTCTGGGAACGCTGCCTGCTATTTCAGTCCTGCGCCCCTGCACAGTTTCACCAGCACATCTCAGTCCAGCCCTGCAGCAGCCTCTGCTTTCCTGGATTTCAGAAGCACAGAGTCTGAGCTCGCATTCCTTTGGATTTATCAGCTCTGTATAGGGTGTGATGAAGGAAGAGGACTCGCTGTGTCTGGCTTTGGGACAGTATTATTATAGGTTGGATGTAAGTGCCACCCTTCATTTAAGATAGTTGTAAGAACATTTAAGTTCCTCTACGAACCAGGTAGCTGAAACAACAGAGGCCTCCATCCAAAACACAAGCACATGCAAGGCATTGGTGATGCTGGCTGAATTAGGGGGGCCATTTACAGTATTGTTCAACAGCATGTCAAAATTATAATAATTCATATAAGATAGGCCATGTCAGGTTCCATTAGAAAGATTACAATTTGCTACGTATGATGATATTGTTTATGTGTATGTGTCATTCATATTGGAAGTTACGGATGTTTGATGTATCTGTATGTGTTTGATGTATCTGTATTTCAACAGTACTGTGTTTCTGGGTAACAACCAGGCAGGATGCCTGCAGCGCTAGGTGCTTGTTGGAGCATGAAGGAAACTCACAGATGCAATAAGACCAGGGAAAGAACCCACGGGCTATTCCTTATGAGTCACCAGCACTTACTCATGTGACCCCGGACTCCATCTCATTTCTGTAAATTTCCACAAGCAGCATGGAAAAACCCAAGGGACACAAAAGCCAGCTGTATCACATCCATGTTGTCTTCAACCAGTCTTTAGTCTTCATGCTTCTGGATCAACTCATCCACAACTGAAACTGTGAATCAAAGGATTAAGACCCATCCAGGTACTGGATGTACACCAGAGGGACTGTTCAAGCCTGTGAAGTCCACAATTCTAGTGGAAACCTGACATATATGAACTTTCGAATCATTTGTATGTATGTGATTGCTTTCATCCTTTAACATTTCTCCTATTATTTGTGTTTCTTACCTTTTATAATAAACCTTTATTTTTACTTGCTACAGGATTAGCTGGCAGAGTGGTAATTTTGGGTAATTTACATTGATCTGATAATGTGACTGACTCTGTGAATCAGGAGAACCTTTTTGGCAAAGAGCATAATTTATTTAACTTATCTCTTTACTGGATCTGAGAGCTGATTGGGAACCAGAGACCAAAATGCAATGAAGGGTGCTGTTTATATTTTGTTTCAGGTTATTGATAACCAGTGTGGAGGGGATCAGAAGCATTGTTTGTAGCTGGTTGAGAAGTCTGATTTCAGTGTCACCCATCAGTACTGGGAATCTGCTCTCCTTCTGCAGCCTGCCTTGACCTTGGCATTTTCAGGTGGCTACCGTAGGCATGGATGAGTCACAGGTGGGTGGAGAGATTTTGCTGGATATTGTTTTGAAAAGGTTTGTGATAGAAAGACTAAAAGGCAGAGAAGCAGGGAGAATCACAACAAAGACAGAATCCGGAAAAGCACTGGGAACGTGACTGAGAAAAACTAAGTGTTAGTGTGGGGGCTGAGTGCTAACTGGTGGCTTGGAGCTGTGAGTAAAGACAATTTTCTTATTTTATTCCTACTATGTTCAGAGAAACAGGACTTTGTGCATTCCTTGTAAATAGACAGGATTGCATTAAAGATATATGACTGCATCCGCAGTTTCTCCTCATAACCTTGAATTTGGCTAACCCCTTGAGTGAAAAAGAGGTAACAGTGGATAATATTTCTCTGATTCTGGGCACTAAGTGAGAGGAAGTCGCAATTAATTAGACACACCACCCTCTTGGACCTGGCTTCTTGGATCACCAGGTACCCATCATACCTGTCCAGAGAGGTCCTAGTAGATTAAACACCATGTAGCTCTGGAAATAAGCAGCCCCTCTGGGAACAATGACTCCTGATGTGGAGCAGAGAGTCCCCACACAAAGAGAGCACAAGAGACAAAATGGAGGCAGAACTCTCAGAAGTGATAAGATCAAGGATTTAATGGAATGAATGGAGATGTCCTCCAAGTCCATGCAGGAGAAGAGCCTCTCTGACCATTCGACCATCTTTACTCCAGGGCTGAGTCTTTCCTGTCCCCTCCAGTCACGCATTGGGGACTCTCAGCTCTTTCAGTCAGCTCTTCTGTACGCTCCCCAGGAGATGGTTACGGTGCATCGATGATTCCACACTGTCCCTGGAGACCCTTCTATGGAAGCCATTGCTGAACCCACCAAATCCTCCAGGGGAACAGAGATCAATTCATAAGTTCTTCTCCCCTTGGCAAGTAGAGAACCCTAGAGTCATCCTTTGGCTAGAAGGGGATGTATCACACAATCCGGGGGGGGGAGGGGCCACGGTGGCCCTAACACTGGGACTCCAGCTCTGTCAGCATCAGGAAGCCAGATCTGGTTGAAGAAAGAGGCTGCCTCACATCCAGACTGAAAGGCAAGTCCTCATCCGGGCAGACTAATTGGCGGAATCTCTGAAAGAGACAGTCAGTGGGTGAAAAATCTGTATGGACAGAGCCTGCTTACCCACAGCCTCCTCCCTCCTCTCATGGCACCCTCACCTCCCCCCCAAACAGCACTTTCAAAGTAGCCTTCCAGCAATGTCAGCACCAAGGAGAGAGGCAGGGAGGAGTTTTGTAATCACATCTGGCTTTCAAGCTGAATGATTCCAGTTCATGACACCTAGACCCTCTCCCTGGGGATGCCAGTCCCATAAGTCCAGAGGTGCCCTAGAATAGCCCCAGTTACACATCCACAAATTACAATTTAAACAACTATTGAAAAACACCCAGGTTGTTTGAACAGCAGCTGGGAATCCCCTGAGCTTGTGTGGGGCCCAGGGAAGATTCCCTTCCATGTTCCTGAACAGGACTGTTAAGCAATCAAAACAAAGTCAGCATTCCCCAGTATCAACCACAGCTTTCACATGTGATCCATCCAGCCCATGCTTCCAAGGCGGACCTTAGGACCAACCATCTCCCACAGTGCTTGACAGCAGCAGTGCCCAACCATTGCTTCAACACAGTCAGGGCTATACGTACCCAAAGGCCACACTTGGGGTGTGCAGAACGGCACTAACCCTGCCCCTGTTGACATCAAGGGGTGTTGTGCCAACAGAAATGTCAGCCAAAAGCAGCTACTCTTCTCCACAGACATGGAGATGACAGAGAATACAAGCCCAGTTCTCCCTTACAATCCATCCATGTGCACTGCTCTAAAGGGGGGAAGTTAGTGGAGAAAGCTCAGGGATCCCCTCAGGTCTCAAAGGCATGTTAGAGGAGCCTCAAGACAGGCAGAGGACACTCCAGAAGGAAATGCATGGTCAGAGAATGCTGTGTTCTGGCCAGTCTCTGCTTCATACTGCTTGTAGGAGTCCAGGAGAAGAACAGTACAAGTTAGAGCAGCCCTGTGATTGCTCTAACTTGCACCAAATGCTTGCAGGCACTTGGCTACCTCAGAATATAGGAAGCAAAAATGTGGCTTCAAGCCTCCATTGAAGACCCCATTCAAACAACGAGATGGGGGGGACACATAAGGGGCCTAGAGGCCCCAGCATACAGTCTAGCCTTCACTGTACACTAAGATCCATAGTCTCCCCAGGTCAGACCTCCACGCTTGAGACAGGGGCAGCTCACAAGCTATCTTGTTGACATCTGTGAGCTGGTTTGGCTGGGGCCTGAACTTGGTCTCCTCCCACAAAGCTGTTTTCCTATGGCTTTTGACAAGTGATGGAGAGCCAATCACAGTGATGCACAGGAGGGCAGCGAGTTCTATGTAGCCCTCCAGCCAGCTTGAATTCAATAAAGCCACTAATTCTTTACAGTAATAGACTGAGCCTCAGTGAATTAATTTTAGGCTCCTGTTTATTAACCCACAACATGCCAATCACACCATAAGAGGCTGTCACTTCAATATGCCAGTGACCCACCAGCCCCTCTATGGCCCATACCCCACCCCAGAAGCAGCAGCCTCACCTCTCTCAGGGAGCCCTTGATCCTGGAGAGTTTGTAGACAATCCAGAAAGGGATGCAAACCATGGATGAGAGGGCCAGCAGCCATCCCAGCGTGTCTCCCCACCAGGGGTACAAATACTTCTTGTTGTAGGTCAGAGGAGTATATTTAATCAGAGAAAACAGGAAGGTTGCCTAGGGAGGTAGAAGAAGCCAAGAACAGAGGAAGGGGAGAAGCAATGCCATTAGCCATGATTTTCCCTGAGACACAGCGTGCCCACATGGCAACTATCAGACCGACTTTGATGTTACTACTCCTTTAATCAGTGTTTATCTCAGTTAGAGCTCACTCTTGCTGCAGTCAGTGGGGACCTATTCCCTCCCCTGGTTATGCCCATGCACAGATGGCCCTGGTGATCAGATAGGCCACACATACACATGCCAGCCAGGTTAGAACCTTTGGCTTCCAAATCACAGGCCATTTGAGCGAAAGCACTCTGCTCAGTCGGGGCACATCTACATGGCAAGCAGAAACTAAGAGTCTCAGATCTCAGAACCCAGATCTACAGATTCAGACTTGGGCTACAACAGCCATAGAAATAGCTGGGTTCAGGCTCCAGCCCAAATGTCTACAGTTATTTCTAGCACCATAGCATGAGCCTGACTCTGCAGACCCAGGCTCCCAGACTTGCTGCCATGGATTCTGCTGGCTGTACGGCCATATTGCAGCTGACAGTAACACTAGGGATCTTACCACCTAAGGATCCATTGCTGGAGAACATGTGATGGCTGCACAGAGCCATTACAACCTTGCCTGCTGCACAGGACAGTGCTTATTACCTACTCCCTATAGCTGGGTTCCCAACCCGTGGCTGGTGGGGCTGCTGGCCACTGTGTTGGAGGAGAGCCGCAGCCGACTGGTCTCGGAGCACAGTTAGGAGCTTGTCTGCAGCCGCCCGCCTCCTCTCCGGTCTCAGCCAGGGCCGGATTAGGGATTAAGAGCAGGGTCAAAGACAACAGGGCTGGGCAGATGCAGGGTGTGCTGGGGTGGGGTGCACCGCGGGCCAGTGTGGCTGTGAAGTGTGTTGGGGGAAGGGCTGCAGGCTGCCACGGCCGCTGTGGAAGCATGGACCATGCTGGTGCTGCTGACCGGGGCCCACAAGCTGGCCCTGTTCATGGCCATCCAGCCCCTTTTTCCTTTCCTTTTTTTTTAAATTAACTTCTTCGATTTTTTCCAAATTTTTAAAAAATCATTCTGGCTTGAGGGCCACAAATATAATTTTTATATTTAAAACGATCTCTAGTCTATTTAATTAAAATTAATTTAAATTAAATTAATTAATTTTAATTCAGTAATTATAATTACAGTTTTATTTGAATTTAATGAATTAATTTTAATTAAATAGACTGATGGCCCTTCAGGGTCTACAAATTATATTTGTGGCCCTCGAGCCAAAAAAGTTGGGAACTTATAGCCTCAAAATGGGAGTTGCAGAGCTATCTATTTCTCCTACTGCATTCCCACTCTTCCCTGAGCCACTTCTCTCTCAGGGCTCCAGGCCAACATGCTTTAAGCTCTCACCATGCAGACAGCTGGTGTGACGAAGAGCCAGCAGTATTTGATGACAGGCCATGGCCGGTAACCAATCATGTCTTCGATATTATCATAAAAACGATCAGCACCTGAGGAATAGGGGGAAAGGAGACCTGTTAATAAATGGGAACAAGGGTAATAGGGTCTGCATGGGTCAGAGAAAACACTGACTGGCAGGGTAACCCATGTGGAAAGGAGGGAGCTCAGAAACGGGGCATTATGGGTAAGTGCAGACAAGGGAAATTTGTCAGGCTAAAGATCTTCCTTTTTGTTGCTTCTCCAGACAGTTCCCACAGGACACTGCTGTCTCAAAACTCCCACCAGCTAAGCCCCAGGCCACTGAAGTGAGGACGTCACCCTACCGTCTGTAAAGGGTTCCAGTGTACCAAATTTACCAAGACGTTCTGTGGACCTCTAGCTCTTGGGGATAATAGAGAGACCAGCCCCAGGGAGGGGACAAGAGTCCACATAGGGATTCAAAGTCAGTGACCCCTGCTGGCCGTCAAGCCTGTACTCACCATACACCCAGCCGATACAAAACGTCTCGAAGATGGCAACAAAGAGCAGGCACATGCCGCTGGCAGCATAGTAATCAAAGAGCTGGAAGATGTACATCCCACCCTGGGAGGGGCCAAGTAAGGAGAAGAGAGGGAGGAAAAAATCTAACTCAGGGACAGGTCAAGAGGTTCATCTGGAGACAGAACCAACTCAGCTCTTTGGTACTTTCCTGCCCCACCTTCTCCCACCATACCCTGATGATTGGCATTCCCCTTAGATTCCCAACCTTGCCAAAACCCAGATCAGCACTGGGGATGACATCTCCTCAGATCCCATCCCTGCTCCTCTGCCACCACTCCTTTCCAGGAGAGGATAAGTTGCTGTCCAGGAACTCAGGCTTATTTTTAGGATGGTCTGAAAAGGTAGAAGGAAATCCAGGAAGAGACCCTTCACACCAACAGGCTCATTATCCCCGATTTTCAAAACAGGCCTCAAATTAGACACCAAATTTGTACCCAGATAGAACTGTGAGTGCAATTTTTCAAATCATTGGAGCGCCCAAATGTTAGCTGGTTTAGTTCCCTAATTTTGCAGGCACTGCTAGGACATGGGCCTACATTTAATTCCAGGCACAAAACTGCAGTGGCAGCTTTTCAAAATCAGGCCCAAAGAGCAGCAAAAACAGAGAAGGAAAAACCCACACACAGGCATCACCCCCTTCCTCTGCCAAAAGGGAACCGGATCCCATTTCTGATCTCATACCAGTTTTTACACAAGCTGAATTCTATTCATTTCCATGGCGTTAATCCCATTTACACAAATGCATGTGAGGTCAGAACCAGGCCCAGCAACTCCCTGAACAAAGAGTGTTCATGTGGCTCCCAGCAAATAAGGGAGGAAAGGAATAAAGATGCTCCAGCAGCCCTCAAAAGAGTAGGGCTTGGTTGCAAAGAACTATGAAAAATCCTAACCACTCACAGGCCAACACAGAGCTATGGTCCACGAGAGTTTAGGACAGGAAATGAAAGCTGCAGCATCCAGCTGAAATAATTTATAGCCAGGCAGAATGGAAAACCCTGTGTTGGAATTTGGCCCCATCACTTCTAAAATACAGCTTGGAATCCTAATTGACCACTAGAGGTCAGGGCTTCACTTTAAATCCTGCCCCAAAGGGGGCAACCTCAGCAGCCAGGTGCCCACTGGCACCATGCTGAGGCACTGGTTCAGTACTCAAATAGGAGGGCAGAACATCCCCTACTGAGTCAGTAATGCATCTGCTTGTGGCACCAGTGCACGCTTTCGAGGTCTCCCATCCAAGCACTGACCAACACTACTTAGTTTATGAGGTACGTAGACCACAGCGTCAGGGGGAGCTGCTGCAACCGAGTGTCTAATCCATCCATAGGCTCTAGAGCCCTCTTTCTGCCCAGAGAGATTTCAGTCAGAGCTCACAAAAGCACCCCACGGACTGTGAGCACCCCTACGGGAGGGAAGGAGCAGAAGCAGATTAAAGGGCCTCGGGACCCTGGGGCCCAGCCAACCCAGTGGGCCCTCCCCACCTCACCTGGGGCCCTGGCCTCCCACTGGTGCTTCACCAACACCAGCTTCCGCTAGCTTAGGGTCCCGGCTCCCTGCTCCAGCCAGTCTGATCCGGGGGTGGCAGGGCCAACTGGTGGTCAATGTGGCTCTGATGCAGGGCCTTGAAAGACTACACTAGAGGCTGTAGAGCATGCCAGCCGCCCCTGCTCCCAGAGCAGAGTGGTCACACGTCAGCCTGCCCCCCCAGGGGCGGACCAGACAGCCCAGGGGTGGGGCAGGATCAAAGAGCCCAGCCTCTGACACAGGGTGGCTCTACACTCCTCCCCAACATCAGTAGGGCAGGGGCCCCCATGATGTGGGAATACCTGAACACAGGCCCCATACGCCTATACAGTAATCTGCCCCTGGGAAGGAGGACAGGGTCCGTCTCTCTAGGCTCTACCTCTGTGAGCATCACCAATCCTATGAGATAGGAGAGGACGGAGACAAGCAGGATGAGGGTCTCACGGCGCTTTTGCTTCCGGAAGATGGTGGGGTACATGTCGACAAGAGCAGTCACCAGGCTCTCCACGCAGACGAACTAGGACGAGGAGAATTCACACGGCGTCAGCACACTCATGCTATGCCAGCTTGCTGCTCTTTGCTCCTCCACTGCCTCTTGCTCCCCTTTACTCACGGGACAGGTTTCCCCGCCAGGAGAAACTGCACACATTCTTCATTGAGAACTAGCCCCGGCCGCCCTGGGAACTTCCCTAGGCCTCCATGCCGTAATCCTATACTGAAGAGCCTGTTGCTAAAAAATCAGCTCAGGCCCTTCCCTTCCGGCTTCAGCAGCAAGTTTTTAACATCCATACCTGCGTCATGCTGAGAGTTCTCACCAGGGGGCACTGCTAAAACCACATCCCAGCCATGTTCTCCAGAGGGTTTTGCCAGAAACTAGCCTCATGCTTCACAGGACATCTGCTCAGAGCCCTGGCTACACAACCACAGAAGGGGCTGCACTTATTCCCCATGCTGCTGGGCTGGATGGGAGGAGACTTGCAGCAAGCATGACAATATCGTCATCATAGCACACAGGGGCTTTGGCTGAGATTGGGGCCCCTGTGCGTGGCACCAGACAAACACACAGCGACACAGCTCGTGCGCCAGAGAGCTTACGCTTATATAGACAAGACAGGCAATGGAGGCACAGACAGGGGAAGTGACTGACCAGAGGTCACAAAGCAGGTCATTAGCAGAGCCAGGAATAGACCCCACTTCTCCCAAATCCCGGTCAAGTGCCCTCTCCACTGGGCCGTCTCTGTGTCTAAGCCCACACAACATCAAACAAGAGCTGGCTGGGGGCAGGGGCAGCTCCGCTCTGTCCAGACAGGGGAATCATAGAATCATAGAATCATAGAATAATAGGGTTGGAAGGGACCTCACGAGGTCATCTAGTCCAACCCCCTGCTAAAAAGCAGGACCACTCCCCCTAAATCACCCCAGCCAGGGTTGTCTAACTGGGCCTTAAATACCTCCAAAGACGAGATTCCACCACCTCCCTAGGTAACCCATTCCAATGCTTCACCACCCTCCTAGTGAGAAAGTTTTTCCTAATATCCAACCTTGACCTCCCCAGCCGTAATTTGAAACCATTGCTCCTTGTTCTGTCCTCTGTTACCCTCGAACAGCCTAGCTCCCTCCTCTTTGGAGCAACCCTTGAATGTGCTTTGCTACTTCAGAACATGTACCCAGAGTTTTCCCACACCCCCCGGCCATTTCTCAACTTGAAGGTGTTGGTTGTCAGTTTGAAGGGAAGCTGGTGGCCTGGCTTCTTTACCTGGCTGTCCAGTCCCAGCAGAACAACCATCAGGAAGAAGCAGCAGGCCCAGAGTGGGGAGAAAGGCAGCATGACGACAGCTCGAGGATATGCGATAAATGCCAGGCCCGGCCCTGTGAGAAGAGGGTCATTTATAATAGATGGTAGTGGCCAAATTTAGAAACCATCAGCAGCACTGCTGCCCTGCCAGTCAGTCAGGACGGAGTCACCAAAACAGAATCAGAGGATATGTCTACACTGAGGGCAGCAAATTCGTCACCATCAGATTGGTTTTTCTGGGTAGGCTGAAGAGTCAGTAAAGATGCAATCAGTCAATCCAGACCTCTAGGTAATGAAACCACCCACTCAAGTGGAATAGTGCTAGGTCAACAGGAACACACTTCCTGTTGGTGTAGAGAAAACAGTTACAAAGAAGTGAAGAAGTTACAAAGTTTATGAGAGTTACACAAGCTAGTCTGCGTAGTTTGCATTAACCCCTGTTGACTGCCACCACATTTTATCAGCAGTGTAGACTGGGTCAGAGAGCCTAGCATCTCAGAATTAGTCTAGGGCACCCAACCGCCAGCAAAAAATACCCCACCACTTCCACATTCACACCCATCATTAGGGACCAGCATTCAAAAAACAGAGGGTCCACTGCTGGGTGAGGAAGATCAGAGGAGTCAGGCTACAGCTCTACTACAAGGAGAGGGGACAGTTGAACCACCATAGATTATGGACTCATAGTTGCCATGGCTGGGGCTGAGAGCTGGAGGAAACCTCTCCTCATATGAAAAGATTCCTACTATCCGTGCAGAGCAGGAACTCCAACCTCAAGGTTTCATGCCAAAAATCTTCACACAGTAACCACCGAGGGACTCAGTTTATCTGCCTTAGAAGTGCTGAGTTGCCCCTGTGGGAATTTGAACCTGAGGTTGCAATTAATCTAGTTTCATTGTGGTACACTGTGTGTCATAGAGGGTCAGCAGCTTTGGGACACACCTCAGTCACTCTGTTCTCGTCTCTGCTCTCTTTACACAAGCTCCTCTCTCAGAGGCAATGCAGAGAAGGAGTCCAGGGTCAGTATCAGGTGGCCAGAGATGGCCCCCAATGGTCGACTCTATCCTGCAGTCTGCTCTTCCTCCACACCAAACCTACTCACCTGACTCAGCTACCTCAGAAATATGCACGCCCTGTTCCTGCGCCATAAAGCCCAAGATGGAAAAGATTGCAAAGCCAGCCACAAAACTTGTACCACTGTTCAAAAAACACAGCGCAATGCAGTCCCTGGGAAGGAGAAAAGACAAGCATTAGAGTGGAGGAACCCGCCAGTCTATCAGAGAAGACTATCAGCTCGGGGACGGGGTGAAGCCAATCAAAAACAAGCATCAGCAAGGCACAGCCACCAATGAGATGAAAATGTCAACATAGAGACATGTATCTATGTCTATATTAATCATTTCTATGCAGATGATTGAGCAGATGTCTTGACAGTGAGAGGCTGTGGATTCATCTGGGGATAAATATAGGTTATGTGCCTCTTCACATCATGACATTGATGCTGCTTCTTCATCCCACATACCGACAGCCTCAATGTCACAAAACCTGAAATAAATTCAGAACTCTTTATGTATTAACATCAACCTGTCTACCTCTATCTCAGGTACAGCTGGCCACCACTGCCATGGTGGCTGTCCCTAACTATCTTTATTTATCCTCAATACCCTTGTGAAGTGGGTATCCTTCCCATTTTATAAATGAAGAACAAAGATACTGAGTGACTTTCCTAAGGTCATACAGTGAGTCTGCAACAGACTACTAGGGAACAGAACCTACATCTCTCATGTCCCAGACTAGTACCCTCACCACTAGGCCATCCTACTTCTTGTAGCAACTACCCCACAGGATCAGAGAAGTGACCCCTCTAGTCCATATCCAACCTCTAAGCAGGGCCAGAAAAAGGTGCAAGAAACTGCAACGTGAGCAATAATAGGATGACCTGCCCATCTGGGAAGATTCTTCCCACCTCTAAGTTAGTGATGGTCTAATACACCGAAACATAAGGGTTTGTATCCTATCTAATATACCTGTGGATGATCTCATTACCTATATAAAAGGCCTGATTCCTTTGAATTCTAGAAAACGTCTGTCCCCAAGGATATCTTGCAGCAGTGAGTTCCACATGTTACTTATGCAAAGGTTTTTGCCATTTTGTTGCATCAATTTGTCCAGGGCTGTCCCCTGGTTATGGGATAAGGTAAACAGAAGCACCCATTTCACTTTCTCTAAACTACTCATTTCATACAACTATCACGTCTTTTTGTATTCACCACCTCTATACAATCCCAATCTTTTCAGTCTTTCTTCATACTCAAGTATCCCTAAGCCTCTAGTCGTTCTCTTGATCTCTGAACCCCTATGTTTATGTTCTATCTTGTAGAGATGATGTGACCAGAACTGAACACTCCATTCCAGGAAAGGCCACACCACTGATCACTACTATGGCATTTAATATATTCAGTATTACCATCATCTATTCCATTCTATACGTAATCTGTAGCTAAGAATTAAATAAAGTGCGTTTAGGCTATATAAGTGAAATATAAGTATTAACTGATATTGTAACACAGGGCCTATAGGCCTCAGGCCTTTAAGATCTTAGCTACACAAGGTGTTAGGCCTGAAATAGGTTGGCATAACTAGCTGACTGAAAAATAACTATATACCAGCAAAGCATACATTACAGTAAAAGGTATTTTAATTGCTGATGTTCTGGAAACTATGCAGCAATAGATTGAAAAAAATACACTGCAATGAGCCAGTTAACACCGCAAGGTGCCCAATAATGACATTTTGGGGGATTCTCTCAAGTTGCTATAGTAACACATTGACATAGATGTTGAAGAGCATAAAGGGACCTAAGGAAATAACCTATAGGAAATGGGGTAGCCCTAAATTAGTGGGATGTGGAAGTATGAAAGAGAGATTGAACCCCTTATGCAGATGTATGAGCCTCAGGATAAAAAGGCATTGGCCAGCCTGTGTGCTGGGAGGAAACAAATGGGAAGAAGCCAGCATGACAACCTCAGGTGACAATGCTGATGAAGATGATGACTGACACTCCAGGGTCTGCCAGCAGGCACTGGGCGCAATGCAATGAAAGGGCTAACCAGTTTGCACACTCTAGCTGCTATTGTATTTCAGTGTTGTGGGACTGTTTTATCTGTTTAGTGGTTTTGTTAATAAAAGGACTTGTGATAAATGGCAATTGTCTCTCGTGTGCTTCTAGGGTTTCTTATTCTAATGATACTGACAATTATATTCCTCATGAAGTAGTTCCCTGAAACCTGACCCTTTATTGACCACCGTGGTCTACCAGATTAATAAATAACATCAATGAATTCATCCATGCATTAATCCGGCTAAGACTGGATTTGCTGTTCAGACCCCCTACCCACTGAGTAGCATCTTCATTGATCCATCCACAATCATGCCCAACTGTTTTACAGGGACATTACAGCTAATTTAGGACACACAAGGTCAGAGTAGTGCAAATTATTCATTTCTACATAAATGAGTTTGCCTATCAACATTGAACAGTGTCTGCCTTCACGTTGCCCATTCACCTGCTTTGGTTAGGTCCCTTTGAAGTTCCTCACAACCTTCTCTAGTTTTGACTGACCTAAATAATTTTGTTGCTACCCTCTCTGTCCTCCCCATTTTCCAAATCATTAGCAACTATCTGGAACAACATTGGTTCTGTAGTGATCTGTGGGGCATTGTGCTACTGTTCTTTGCCATACTGAAAATTGACCATTTATTCCTATGCAAGCCCCAGACTGGCAGAATGTAGGACAGACACTTGAGAAATAGAACTATACTTAGAGAAGAGAGTGGCATGAAGGACTGGTACCCGAATAAAGAACTATTCATCTACCACAGAGCAGCAGTAATGGAATGTGATTACTACTGGACGGCTCTACAGCTTATACGGAACACCACCACTTCCCACTTCTAAGGGTAGCCTCAGATGGAAGGTGCCAACGTTCTTTACATCCTTACTGTGAGATAGGCAATTGTCATGACCTCCATTTCAATGAAGACACAGAGATTGCCTGTGTTACCAAGATCACACAGCAGATCAGTAGCAGAGCCAGGAGGAGAACCCTGGCCTTCCTGTACCATGCCTCAACCTCAAATGCTTTGTTGCTTCGTCTCCAATCCCTCACCCCATCAAATCAAAGGGGGGCTCTCAGAGTTGTCCACCTTCCTACAACTGGAAGTGAACCTTACTGAAGGGGAGAAGAGACTGGAGCACCAGAGTGTAAACTCCTCAGGGCACAGCCCATCTCTTAGTTTCCAGAGAAGCCCCATGCAAACCTAAAGGGGCCACAAGAATAAAACCAATTATAATATATTTAAAGAAAAGAAACTCCCATGTAAAGAGCAGTTTACCTGACAGAGAGCAGGAGGGACTTGTTTGGATGTAAATGCAATACCCCAGTTTTTCCCCACTTCATCTGAATGCTGCACTGAGGGATAAGTGTCACCTCAAGATAAAAGGTTTTCTGAATGGTGAGTTGGCAGGTTTCTCAAGCTCTTTAGGTTACTACACTACCCTATCACCACTGGAGACATGGTTCCAAAGGCTGGAAGTGTCTAATGTGAAAACGACCTTGCTCTCACATTATTCCCCACCTGTGCACATCACAAGATTACCAGACAACTTGACACAATGCTATGGGATTGCCCATTTCTGATCAAGGATAGCCCAGCACTAACTAGAAGAGCAGGGAGAAGGCTACGTGTTAGCAGTCAGATTAATTGGAAAACTGAACGTGGGTTCCAGGACTGAGAAGACTGGAGTTGCTGTAAGGGCAGTTGTTTGAGGGCCTTGGACTGACATGGCAAAGAGGTGAGGATTGAATGGAATGGCAGAGCTTTAGTGGCAAAGACTCAAATCAAATGCTACCAGCAAATCGCTTGTGTGAGATCTAAATCCACCCTCAAGCTTTTGTGAAAGGAGAGATTGATTCTGTTTAATAGAACCATGAGCAGAATTCTGTCTCAGGACTTTTAAATGGCTACAATGTGAGAAAGCAGCAAGCTCATGGGGGAAAGGAGGATCTCTCACCAGTGAAGCGGCTGGGAAACTACTGATGTTCCTCCTGAGGACAGATCATGGAGGATTTGGTTTCAGAAACATGACAGGAGAAATGGGTTTTCAAGTAAAGCAGTAACTGGCAAGAGAGCTTTTCTGCCTCAGGAGGAAAGAGAGCAAGGGGCACTTTCTCAAACTCAACCTGGTCAGCTGTCACCTTTGGTAGATAGGTCTGCTATCTGCAAGGACTCAATGGCATTCAGGGAGGAAAATAGATACTTGGAAGGTTCCTGAACAATAGACTCTCCCCCCAATTACCTGTAACAGTTGTTATGGTACTTGTTGTAGCTACCCAAAGCTGTCAGGCACCCCAGGCAAATGGCATATGAGAAGAAGATCTGCGTGCCCGCATCCATCCATACCTGCAAAGAAGAGAAACAGCTAAGGAGGAGAAAAGGCCAGCATGGCAGGCAGATACCCAGATTCCAGAACGTGAAGAGACACACAGGGTTCCAGGGTCCAAAGGGCTGACGTAACCAGCTTGAAAAAAACAGTAAGAATGAGAAAAATTAAACTGGTGGGGGGGAGGGTGTCAGATAAGCATGCTCTAGAGCAGAAAGTCTAGATACAGCTGGGTTCTAGAGTTGCATGTACAGGATCTCCTAAATTCTATAGCATGGACTAAGCACCCATTGGTGTTTAGTCGCATATGTGGGAGTTCCAGGGGCCTTGTATGAATCCTGATTTTTCTCTTAGCACAATCTACTTTGTGACCATGAGAACTTTCCAAACAGTGACAGGATTTTAAATACCACAGAGGAGACGCTTACTACTGGAGCTCAAGGAGATTCTTTGCAGTTAGCTGCTTAGAAGCTATTACACACACATTTGGGCAGTTCTGATCCTAACCACTGGAGGGCAGTGCTAACCATAGCTGTTTGGGAATTCATTATATTACTTAGATCCGAGGCTTGATTTTAAGTTTCAAAACCTTAAAAGCAAATTCATGAAAAATAAGATACTTGAAACGGTTACAATAGTTACTAAAAGAGGAAACAGGAGTGTAACTTTAGTCCCATTCACAAGTCATGAGGGCCGTCTGAACCACACTACAGACACTACCAAGGACGTGTCTAAATGTTCCAACAAAGTCGCATCATATGTCTATCAATGCCACCTTTAAATTAAAAGCCTAGCTCTACGCAAATCACTCACATTCACTCAAAAGGCTTCATTATAGCTTGATGTAAAGATAAGCTAAAGGAGAAGTTAATGAGGAAGGAAATAAGAATGATTATTAATGATAACTCCTCTTTTATTCCACCTTTCTCCTTTAGAACTCAGGGTGGCAGTGAAAAACATTACACAAGAGCTCACAAAGTTGCTTTTTTTTTTTTTTTTTTAAAAGAGGAAATCAAGAATAGCTCAATAGGAAGAATGTAATTAGCCTAATTACAATGTGGCCAAGATGCTGAGTCTAATGCACCCTTCCTATCTGTTGCACCAAGTGCTATAAATACAAGCCAGGGCTCTAGTTTTAGAGCCTGATCCAAGGCCTCTTGAACTCAATGGAAAGACTTTCAGTGCACTGTGAATTAGACCACCCTCAGTCAAAAGCTCCATTTTCTCTCTCTTCTGTACAAGTTCTTTAATGAACAGCAAGCCAGCCAAATGTAGAATTTCAAGGTAGGTATTCAAATCAGAGGTGTAGTTGAGCTCTTCCGGTTCATCTATTTGTTTTTTTCTCTCCCAGGTTATTGTGTGTCACCGTTGATTCGATTCAATTGCTGTTGGTGTTTTGGTTTCGTCTTGTCTTTAAATTTTTGTTCCCATGTCAATGTATTGCATGCATTGTAATGGGCCCTTTCCCTGTTATTTTCTAGAGGAAAATCTGTTCTAGCTTGTTAGGCAGCTGCATTAAAGAAGCAAAATCTGTAATTATGGTAGAAAAGGCAGAGCCCTTATGGTAAACATTGTTTTGATTTCTGCCACAGACTGTTTGCCTTCTGTAAGTGAACTGGCTACAGGTCTCAATCCCTCAGCCATCAAACTCAACAGAAAGACTCCCAGCGATTTCATTGGGCCGGGGGGTTGGTTCCGAGGTCTCTGATCTGTGAGGCCAGAGGGAATGGTGAATGAAGTTTGACTGGAGATAGCAGGCATGGGGATGGTTAAAAATCAATCAGTCTTGCTATTGTGTAGAATATTGTCTTTTGGAAATTTAAGGTGAATAGATCCCAATTTAATCAGGTCAAGGCGTGTCTACATGGTGAAAATCAGGAAAGTTCCTCCAAATTAATTTTCAAAGTGGATTAGTTAAACTGCATTTAACCTGTATGGATGCTCTTATTCAGAACTGAAGTGTCCTTAATATAATTTAGTTTGTGATTTAAGGTAAATTGAATTAAGGGGTTTAAATGCGATTTAACTAATCCACTTTAAATTCACAATTTTGGTTAATTTGGATTTATTTTCCTGAGTGCTCCCATGTGGACAAGCCCATAGTATTTTATTTTGGATGCTCATTGTTAGAACTTTGGTTATCATCGGAGCTCAGTTTGACCTACCAAGTCACCGTATTTGTTGTATATTTAAAAATCCATCCACCCAACAAGACTACTGATTGCATAGAAAACAGAGTGTCACCTGTATATTACACAGTCCATTTACCTATTTCCACCCAAGACAGTGCCTCCAAAGGCTGGAGCAATCAATGAGCACTTGAGCAAGGGGCCTCATTGCATTTACAAAGTGCAAATGGTGGGGAGAAAGAACTTTCCCTACCAAAAGTTAATGATTTAACCAAAACACTGTGTTGAAACCAATGGCCTATGAGCAGGGGAAATATCTATTTGCCCAAGGACCTACCTTCCACAAAACAAATACATGTTAATATTATTCCATCATATAATAATCTATACATATATGGATCTACTATAAATCATCACAATCAGAGTGAGCACCAACTCATATAGATTTCTTTAGTCTCATTGTAAAATGATCAGCTTGTTTTTTTCAGTCAGAAACATTCCACCCCAATCTCATTTGTCTGAAACCAGGTCATCTTGTTTTGTCCACTTTGAGCAACAGCAGAAACCTTCAATCAGGTTGGTTGGGGTCTGTATGGTTCTCTGGTAAGTGCCCCCTGACGTCCCTCCATTTGTGTTAGTTCAAGTTCTCCAAATCTCTTGCACAGCTAAGAAGAGCTTGAGTTCATCACAGGAGGCGCCTCTCTACACCTGACCAGAGCCACCCAGAGAGCAATATTTATTGTTGAGTTACACAGATAGGGAGTTGCTCTAAAAACCAAAACCTCTCCCCTGCAACTGCTGACTCTGCTCAGTTCTCCCTCCCACAAGGTCTTGGGAGAAATATATTTCAACTATCAAAAAATTTCCTCTGCATGTCTGACAAAGAAATTCCTGGTCATTTATGATGTTCTGTGATAGTTGGTCATAACCCAAATTAGAAAAATAATTTTAACCAGATTTTTTTATAAGAACATAAGAAAGGCCGTACTGGGTCAGACCAGAGGTCCAT
>ML685921.1:1002628-1027963 GCA_007922175.1 Pelusios castaneus
CCCCCCCCCCCCCCCCCATTCCTGTATTCACCTGCTAAATCATACTAAAGATGGCTAGACTCCATTTCTGGCTATTGAGGCTAGAAGGGTCCACTTCCATAATCTAGTCTATCCTCCTATTTAACATAATCTGAATGTTCTAGCTTCAGCTTGAAAATGCTTGTTATGTCTTTCTCCAATAGATTACATCAGAAATTTCCCAGTATTAATTTTCCATATGAATAGTTACTGTAATTTGCCACAGAGATATGGGATTGTGACTAGGAAGAGAAGTAGCTGTTTGATCAGTATGTACCTGAGAGGCACTCTGTCTATTGAAGCAGGCCTCCTGCTATGAAAGAATGAGACCTTCTGGGTTAGAGAGAACATAGGATCAGTAACAAATGAGGAGGGAGATTAAATTAAGGCCACCCCAAAAATGGCTGAGATACTCAACTCCTATTCTAAAACCAAAATTGTCATTAGAGCTGGTCAAATAATTCCAAATGAATCATTCGTTTAATGGATTTTACCTCTTCCTGCTTGCATATCACCCATGGGCAGATGAAGATTTTCTCAGCATTCTTTATGACCAAAATTCTTTGTGGCATTATTTCGGTGATTCACCTCTGATCACTAGCTTGCCCACAAGTAGTGCATTATATTTGGCATTTTAAATTTAAGCATTTTGCAAAAGGAGAACTGAGGCACAGAGAGATTTCAGCAACTTTCATAGATCCATAAAATTTAAGCCCAGAAGGACCATCAGGTCATTTACTCTAGCCTCCTATATAACACAAGCTGGAGAATTTCAAAATCTAGCGCAAGGTCACCCAGCAAGTCACTAGTAGAATCAGTCACAGATCCTAGATTTTCTAAATACCAATACGATGACCTAGCCACTGTATCATGCCTCAATTGTATACTTTCCATTGTATCACCCAGAATAACTCCCCTACCCCCTCAGCAATGATGCCTTTCAAATACATGTAAGTGGATATTATCTCCCTCTCTCTTTATGTGCCATTTGCCCTTCACTTAGAAGAATCAGTGAGGTGCTGCTGGAGAGGATCAGATTGAAATGGTTGTGTTTTACTTTCTATAATGCTTTTCCAGCCAGGAAAGAATCTTGCAGTTTTCTGAGTGCCAGCAGACAGCAGGTTAAAAGGTAGATACAGTTTGCAGGAGTAGCCTTTAGAGCCTGCCTTTCCTGCCTGGGCACCAAAATGGCTAGCAGGAATCACACTGTTCTTGCAAAGTGGAGGTTATCCTATGACACAGGGCAGACTTGGGACACTGACCAATCCATCTCCTAGAATGTAATTAAAATTTACAGCCGTGGAGTTCAATTCTACGGGATGATTAACACTATAGAAAGGTGATCATTACCTGCTGAATTTTACAAGACATTTTTCCTATTTGAGAAGCATCAGCCGTGAAATGATGAACTTCCCCAATCTAACACGTGTATGGAAACAACCTTTCCACCTGCTGGGCTTCATCCATACTAAGTTCTGTGAGACTTTCCCATACAGGAGTTTACTTTGCATTTCCATAGTACTTTCCACCAGGGAAGTTCAAAGTGCTTTTTTATTATTATTAAAAGTATAACCTAAAAGAGTTGGGAGTCACTGTCTTTCACTGGTATTTCTGCTGCTAAAGCCTAGTCTACACTAGAAAGGGTTTGCCCATATAGTTATAGTCTAGATATAGTTTATTCCAGCCAAATAATAGCTTTTCCTGATATCGCTTATAGTAGATCCCTAAGGAAAATAAGCTATACCAGCAAAACGGCTTTTCTGCCTCTGTAATTGGACTGACATAGGCTTTTCCCTGTGTAAAAGTGTCCAAAAAAATCAACCCCTACCCAACATTATTGAACTGGCACACGTTTGTAGTGTGCAGCTGGCCTCAGTCACTTAGGACTGGGATGGGAGGGGGGGGTCTTCAAAAAAGCCTAAGTCTTGTAGCATCCTTTCCACTAGGAAACTCACTATGGTCCCCTTTGAACTGATGCATGAACAGAGAGAGGGGCACCACTGTTTGCAAACTGGAATGTAGGCTTCAAAAGTATTGTTTAGGCACCTAGGTAAAAGTGGCCTGATTTTCAGAGGTGCAGAGCCGCTCTAATTTCAGCACGGTTCGAGTGTGCTCGGTGACAGAAAAGTCAGGCCAGTTTTTACTTTGATGCATGATTCCACTTTCCGGCTCTTAATTTCAGGCACCCAAATTTGAAAATGTTAGCCTCAATGACCTGCTGAAGGTCACAGAGAATCAACAGCAGAACCAAGCACAGACTCCAATTCCCTGACTGGAAAAGAGAATCCAGCTCCACATGCAAAGAAATACATTCTCAATACACAGCACGCCCATGATGCACTGCTCTACAGTCTGGCCTCCCTGGGCCTTCCACACTGCACACTCTACATTCATGCATCTGTACTCAAAAGAAAAGGGCTTGAGCTATACTGGAAAGGGTTAAAAGGGTTATGAAGGGTTTCGCTGACCTATTTTCCAGGCAGGCACCCTTTAATCTCCTTTGGAGAGACCTTCGCACAAAGGCTGGTACAGCAGCTCAGCTGGAGCCAGGATTTAACGTGGAGGAACTTGTCCTGAAGAGATTAAAAATGGCAGTCGGGCACTGAACCTTCAGTCAAACTGGCAGAAATTTCTAATCAAGGGAAAGCGGAAAGAGGAAAACAAGGGAGATGGGGAGCAGGGTGTTTAGTGGATTAATACTACAACAACATTCAGAAGTACCTTCCACCCACACTCTAGGAGGGGGTAGGAAGGGCTGATGGCCTTCTCTCTGCCTCCAGTGATATTAAATATATGACAGCATCTCATGAAAAAATAAGGCATCCTAAATCTTTGTGGCCCTGGAGCCTCCAGACCCCCTTGAGCTGGCTCTCGAGAAGGGCAGAATTCTACAGTGAGGGTCTCCAGAAAACAGATAGTTCACTGGTGTCACCAAGCAGCTAAGATTAGTGGACCCCATCAGCAGTATCTGCAGCCTCTCTTATTTACCAATAGCACCAACCAAGAAATATCTGGGAGGAAAAGAGCTTCAGGATTTTCGGAACTCTGCTGATGGAAATCGAGAAGTGAAGCTAGCTCAGCTGGGGAGCTCTATTCTATTCAGGTGTCACCTGAATCCTCTAGTGAATGTCAGTGTGCATTACACTCCCAGGGGAAAAGGCAAAAGGAGAAAAACAGAAAAGAGTGATGCAGGGGGAGGGAGACAAAGGGTAAGTGAAGGAGGGGAGACAGAAAGAGAGAGAGTGCACAAGGGAAAAGGAGAGGAGAAAAGGGGGATGAGAGGAGAAAAGGAATTGGATGGAGGAGAAAGAGAGAGAATTACACACACATGAACACACCCAAACACAGTTCAGTCCATGAGTCCTCCTTCCATCTTACCTGAGGGTCCGTGAGACGAGTGATGTCTGGGTAAAGGTAGAATAGGACCCCCTGGAAAGCCCCCGGCAGAGAGATTCCCCTGATCAGGAGAACTACCAGCATGAGGTACGGGAACGTGGCAGTGAAATACACCACCTGGCAGGAGAATAAAACAGAACAAGTATGAGAGGGTTGCCTGGGAAAATGGCCAGAAACCCAACTGCCACAAGGAAAGCATGTGCAGTGCAAGAGGAAGTTAAAAGGCAAGGATGAGACAGGGTCAGCAACATGGGGGCAGGGTTGTAAAGCTTCATGTCTTCTTTAAGCCAGAGTAGAAAGGAATTCACTTTTACTGAGCAGTTAGTAAGGTCACGTTGGGGCCATTACATTTACAACTAGAGACTCACTCTTGAGTCTTGGTGGTGATCTAAGCACCAGGCTTGGGCTGGGTCCACTGAAGTCAGTACAGTTCCATTGGTCTACACCAGCTGAGGGTCTGGCCCTTTATTTCCATCTGCTTACTCTGACAGGAAAGCAAAGGAACGAGTCATACATCGTCAGTCTCTTCTTAGGTAGGAGTAGTCCAGGAGGCCATAATCTAAAACTAACAAGATAGATGCAAACAACAGCCACTTGTCCTGACTCCCTTCATGATGTGAGAGTCCAAGGGATATCATTGTGACCCATCTGTGCATAAGGTAGCCCACCTGAAAATGCCTAGGTTAGGGCAGTTTGCTAAAGGAGTGCGGATTCTCCCAGAACAGGTGGTTAACACTGAAGTTAGATTCCCCGACCAGTCACAAACAGAGCTCCTAATTTCACATACTGGTTATCGTGAAACTACAACAAGAAATATACAGCCCCCTTTATTGTATTTCTGTCTCTGGCTCCCAGTCAACAACTAGCTCCCATAAAGAGAGAAGTTATTTAAACTCTATTCCCTTTACCAAAATGTTCTTCTAATTCTCGAAGGGTCGGCCACATTGCCAGATCAACATTGGTTTGGATCTAACCCAAAATACCACGCTGCCAGCCAATCCTTTAGTAACTAAACCTAAAGGTTTATTATAAAAGGAAAAACTAACAAAAAGAGATGTGGTCAAAGCAATCAGATACATATAAATGGCTTCAAATTCCACATATATCAGATTCTGAGCAGAATTGTGGAGTTTGCAGCCTTGTACAATTCCTCTGGTGTACATCCAGTACATGGGTGGGTTTCAGTCCTCCGTTTCAACTCTTCAGATGCAGAGTAGTTGATCGAGAGGTAGATAGAAAGCAGGAATAAAGACAAGATGAGGATGGTGCAGCTGCATTTTATAGTTTCCATGCCACACAGCATGGAAAAGCCTCAGAGTACCCTGTCCATAAGCATGTTCCTACATGGCCTGGTGACTTATAAGGTGTATCCCCTGGATACTTTCACTGGGCTCATTGTAAATTTGAATTCCCTTGATGGGCTATTAAGCAGGCTTAATGCTCCTGCCACCCTGTTTAGGTTGTCACCTAGAAAAACAGCACAAGTTTGAAATATGAGTATGCCATGAACATTTGGTGTTTAGAACACAAAACTGATAAATACATATAAACATGCTTATCAATCTTAGCACATCATAACTTTTCCATCAGTAACTTGCATAACATCTCCTAAATGATATTTATTGCAATTCTGTAATATTGGTGAGTAATATTATAAATGGTCATTCCTAGTGCAGTGTCCCAATCACCAGGGAATCATCAGAGATAATAAAACTAATTTGTATTATTTGAGGTGAATGTAATCTAGCAATAAAGAATAGCTATTTCAACTCTTTCTTGAAGTAATACAGCCAGGGACTTCACGTCTTGATGTTGTAAGACAAAAGTCCATTTAAACAGTGATGTTACATCAAAAACCTTGAAGTTAAAAATTTTCCTAGGCTCTGCTGTTCAGACAGACTTGGTAACAAATGGGCTCATAGTTGGGCTTTTGTGCCATTCCAGAGAGCAATATTTTTCCAGCCCCTGCTTATAGTAGTTCATAAGTTATTACATGTGGAGAAACAATGTGCGCAAATACCAACCTGATGAGTGTGTCCATAACAGTTTCTGCTCTGCTGAGTTCCATATAGATGTTAGAGCAAAGAGACAGTCAGCAAGTTTAGAGAACTCAGTGGTTTGATGGCAGCTGAAGCAAACAATATTTTTAACGTTCACATCTGTTCAGGGTGTAAGCCTGGTACGGTTTTTCAATATTTGCCCATTTCAGAGCAAGGGATTTCTTCCAGTGGTCACCATCCTGTCTCCCTTGTACTGAAGCACCGGCATTCAGCACCAGGACTAGCTAGATGCTGGCATTTGGCTGAGACGCACTGCTTCATGATTCAACTCTTCCTACATAAAGAGCAATGCTGAACAGACATCCCATCAAACAACAGGACCGAGAGACTTAGAGCTTCTGGCATGGGAGTTCTAATGCTCAGATAGTCCAAAATCAGCTCTTTACCCTGATGCTTTGTCTGATGCCTCATGTGTCTTACTATCTGGCCTAGTTGCCTTTATGACTAAGGAGGACTTCTTCAGATACGTTTGAAAGCCCGTACTTCGGAAAAGTAGCTGCATTCCTTTGAGGAATATTGAAGTCCAACGGCAGAGCTAATCCTTCTAGGGATTCTAGATTTTGCAACTATAACCTGGGTTATTGGGGTACTTTGATTGTTCTGACTAACTGCTATCATAATCCACAACGACCTACCGTTGTCAACACTGTTCCACATAAACAAATCGGTGTCCATGGGCTGACAGGATTTCATTGGCATTTCATGCAATATCACAAACTCTCTCACATTAACTATGTGCTTTCTAAGGCATAGCAGACACCTTGAAACAAGTTGGTTAACAAACATTAGGCCAAAAGAGTACAGTAAAATTTCTGTTTAGATTTTCTTATTGCCGTGTGCTTAGTGAGGTTTCATCTTAGCATATTTAGTCTGAATGCAATGGGAGAACTGTTTTTTCAGATTTAAAAGTTATGCCAGAGAAGAGTGAAAGTTCATCTCGATGGTGCCTGTATTGCATGATGATGATGTGAAATCATTTTCTTACAAATATTTCCCCATCCATCCAGTATTACTTGGTCCTTTTGTTCATCCTTCCATCTCAGTTGCCTCTGATCTTCTCCTGATTGTTTGCTGGAAGATTCTGTGCACCCACATACAAACTGCAACACTGGTCATGGCTCAAATAGCAGGATCAAGTGTGGCCATTATCCCTCTACAAGTGAAGAGGCTGTCTGTAATCTGAACTGATCCAAGCAGTTTAGTGGTTAGATTCAACTGTAACATACGCTAACATATACCGATGAAGAGGATTGTACTCAAATACAATCATATGCATACGTATTTTCCCATTCATGCATGATGCTCCTCTGATGGCATTAAGGACTTTGTCATATAACATAGTGGCTAGCCTTCCTAGAACAGTGCTGCATCAATTCCTTTCTTAGACCTACCTGCTTAGGCTCTATGCAGGCAAAATACTACATCCACTTTGTTTATTAGGATGATCAATAATTTGTATTACAGTGGTGCCTAGAGACTCCGGTCAGGGACTGGATCCCCATCGTGCTAGGCATTCTACACACAAACATTATGAAATGAGAGTCCCCTGCCCCAAATAGTTCACAATATAACAATGTTCTTCCTATTCTGCCATGTTTCTCAGACAAGAAATACCTCCATTTCTGCAAGATTGGGTGGCACTTCCATGTCTTCTACCACAGTGACATTAACTGGATCTGGATTCATTTTCAATGCTATGAAGCAACGTCCAAAACATCTTTTGCTGGAATGCAAATCATGCTTTTTTCTAGGCACACATCTTTTTTTAATGTCACCTCTAAAGCAGAGGGGATAGAAATGTTTGCATGGTGCCCTCCCTTTGAACAAGGAAATACTAGAATGTCACTGATGACAACCAGAACGCCACTGAATACTTCACATCTCATCAGCCTTGCACTGCATTTTATCTCATGCTCTGACCGTGCCACGCAGGTAAATGAAGGAATCCATATTGACAAAACACATGGCCTTTAGTAGTGACGGTTCAGAAAGATTATTTGTCTGATACTCTGATCTTGCATCTGGGATAATGAGATAGCTTAGGGATAATGTCTTCAAATATCAGCAAAGGTTTTCATCATTCATTGAAGATCGAGGATTTATTCAAGCTCCATATTTGCCTTTTGCGGGCTGCAACATGAAGCAAGTAAGTCTAGCCTGTAGATTCTCATTTTAATGATCATCCTTATATTTACCATGTGTTCTACTATTTGATTCAGCTGATCACAGAATGCAGGCCATATCTTTCTTGGTCCATAGAGGTGTGGGATGAGGATGCAAGGGTAAGAGAAAAGGAAATGTTCAATGGTAATAGCCCATCTGCTTTGGGCCTTACTGGGGGACTATCAGGCTTTGCGTTCCCATTTGGATCTAGAGATTGCATCAGTTGCCTAAGTTCTAGACTAAACATGATTCCAGGTGCTGCCTAAGTGTCCACAAGAGATGATTCAGGCTTCATTGGGGTAATTCTATATCTCTTTTGTAGCTTATGTGGGCTTTGTCTTTCAAGCTTTTAATTTAATGCTTGCAAGTGTCTGCAGTGAAACTGCTGGTCGAATTTGGAGAATGTTTTCTCGGGAACAAGACACGCTCGTACCCACCAATGTGAACGTCTCCTTGGCTCAGGCATAATCTTTTTATTTCTTGAGCTTTGTTAGCACTAACCATAACACTAGAAACCTCGCTGGGGTCAGAAACATTGTTTTGTCCCACGCTGGTCAACATGTACATGGTTGTGTTTGAGTCAGAGCCACATGCCTCTGCAAAGTGATTCCATCTGTGAAAATGTCTATTAGCATTTCTTCCTTGGTCTATGTACAGAGTTTTCTGTGCCTGTGGCATGATGTCACTTCTACTGCTTTTAGTATGGTGATTGCTGGTCACACTTTGTCCCTTTCTTTTGGCAACAGGTAATTCCCCAGTACTGGCAAATTCTTTCCCCTCACACAGTCTTGCATTTTGCCAGACATTGTTTCATACTGGGTTGATGCTACATTTTATACTGTGTTGGTACTGGATTATATGACATTGATCAGTGTAGCTGCATCTATGTCTTTTTCTAAGAAAAGCATAACTCCTTCATTGAGAAGTCTTTCTCTGATAAAGAGGTCTGTGCCAAAAAAATTACACTCACCATGTTTTTATTAAAATGCTTTGGCATTTTAGCATGGAATTTATGTCTAGTGTTTTGATAGTGGCCTTCAACTACCTGAAGAGGGATTCCAGGGAGGATGGAGCTAGGCTGTTCGCAGTGGTGGCAGATGACAGAACAAGGAGCAGTGGTCTCAAGTTGCAGTGGGGGAGTTTGGGTTGGATATTAGGAAAATCTTTTTCATGAGGATGGTGGTAAATGGGTTACCTAGTGTAGTGGTGTAATCTCCATCCTCAGAGGTTTTTAAGGCCTGACACGACAAAGTCCTGTCTGGGATCATTTAGTTGGGTTTGGTTCTTCTTTGAGCAGGGGGACAACATTCTGAGGGCCCTTCCAACCCTCATCTTCTATAATTCTGTGATCAACTGGGTTTGCCTTTGGCATAGCACATGCTCTGTAAATTAGTGCCTAACCATCGAATCTGCTGATATTATCATGTTATAGACGCCTCTGCCTTCTTTCGCCAGGCCACAGCAGCAAGTAACTACCTTTTTCTTCATCATCTTTAGCTCTACAGGAACCAGAAAAGATCAGACTGACAAGCAGTCTGATCTTCCTTGCTCCACCCCCTCAAATTCTGAAGCCATCCTGACCTCAGGAAAGCCACTCACACCCATTCTGTCACTCATGGCCAGTGGATTTGGACAGCTCTAATGCACACAATCATTATGTTTTGTTTCAAATGCACAACGAAGATGCCATTGATCATTAAATCCTTTTTATTTCTCTCTGCTCTTGCTGACTCCAAACATAAAGCTGACTGGGAATGGTTCGAAGGTGCAGAGAGGGGGTAGAAACTAACACAAATGACAGTAAGATGTTGTGCAATAAAGATAAAGGAAGCAGGTATGGGATGGAGTCAGGAAGGCAGGGCCATGGCAGGTTAGAAGCACACAGCACTTCCCCAGAAGAGAATGAGTAAGAGAGAATACAGGCAATCACAGCAGGACATTAACTGAGACACCTTTACAGTCATGGAAGAACGAGGGGTAAATGCAGAAAGGTGTTGGTCTTCTCACAAAGAGACGGCTTGGTAACTGAGTCAGGGTGCTTGTCATGGAGCAGAAGGGTTATTCTCTCGTCCCCTGTTAATTCCAGTCTGCCTCCACTGCTCTTTATTGCATTTATTACTATTTGCATTTCTACTGCACCTTTTGTTTGAGGATAACAAGCTGCTTTTCAAACACAATTGAATTAAACCCCATCTCCTGTTAGGAAGGCACAGCTCCCTGCAACTCCTGCCCCCCCCCCCCATCCCACCCCCTTTGTTAAAGGCCCTGTGGTATGGTTACGTCTTTAATAGGTCCTGGGGGTGCTAGTACAGCTGCCCGTCTACTTCCCCAATCAGTTATTTGCAGGTACAGCAAACCAAGTGACTCCACATCTCGCAGGATGGAGACCAATTCATTGATTCCAAGGCCAGAAGGGACCACTGTGATCAACTAGTCTGACCTCCCGTATAACACAGGCCACAGAACTTCCCCAAAATAATTCCTAGAGCAGAGCTTTTACAAAAACCACCAATCTTGACTTTAAGATGATCAGTGATAGAGAATCCATCACAATCCTTTGTAAATTGTTCCAATGATTAATTACCCTTATTATTAAGTATTGGCCCCTTAATTAGAGTCTGAATTTTGTCTGGCTTCAGCTTCCTGCTATTGAATGATGTTTCCCTGCTAAACTGAGGAGCCTTTTACCAACTATTTGTTCCCATGTAGGTACATATATAGACTAATTGAAACAACCTTTAACTTTCTTTTTCTTAAGTTCAATAAATTGAACTCAGTCTCATATAGCTCTGTATGGCATGTTTTAAAATACTTTGATCATTCTCATGGCTCTTCTCTTCAATCTCTCCAATGTATTAGCATCTATATGAATTGCGGGCATCAAAACTGGACACAGTATTCCAGCAGATGCCAAATACAGAGGTAAAAGAACCTTTTATTCCTACTCAAGATTGCTTTTTTTATGCATTAGTCATTTTAGTCACAGCACCGTACTGGTACCTCATGTTCAGCTGATTATCCACTACAATCCCAAAATCTTTTTCAGAGTCACAGCTTCCCAGGATAGAACTCCAGCCCTGTAACTACACTCTTGGTTCCATTTTATACATTTAAATTTAGCTGTATTAAATGACATTGGTTGCTTAGGTCCAGGTTACCAAACAATCCAGATCACTTTTTGTCAGTGGCCTAGAATCTTCATTTACCACGCCTCCAATTTGTGTGTCCTCTGCAAACTATCATTGATTATTTTATTTTCTTCCAGTTCATTGAAAGATGCATTAAATAGCATAGAGTTAAGGACTGATTTCTGCAGGACTCCGCTAGAAACACACCTACTTGGTGATGATTTCTCCTTTACAGTTACATTTTGAGACTCAACAGATAGCCAGGTTTTAATCCACTGAATGTGTTCCTTATTAATTTTATAAATCAGGTGGGCGAGGTAATATATTATACTGAGCCAACTTCTGTAGGTGAGAAACAATTTCGAATGCCACAGAGCTCCTCTTTGAAGAAGCAGCAGCTCTGTGTGGCTTGGAAGCTTGTTTCTCTCACCAACAGAAGTTGCTCCAATTAAAGATATTACCCCACCCACATTGTGTGTCTCACATCCTAGGACTGACATGGCTACAGCTACATTGCATGTTAATTATACAGCATTCTAGATTTTTTTAATCAAACTTTCATGCAAAAAGTCAAACACCTTGAATGTTCTTCGATTAGTGATGTCTCAGACTGAATTACAGGTGACTTATCTGTCAGGCAGGAAGTAGATGAGCAAGCAGGTGACTTCTGAATGGAAAAGAGTAGGCTGGGGCTGTGTTAGCCCAGAAGTAAACACACTGGCACACCCCTCTCCCCCTCAGGTCTATAACTCATGCTGGGATACTGTTCTCTTTGGGACCAAGGACAAGATATGGAAAACCTTTGGGCCTCCATCATGTGAAGGATTGGGAGGCTACTCTGAGCCCCAGCTGTAGAAGGAACATTCTCCCTACTCTTTTTGTAGGAACGGGAACAAGGAACTGGCACATCTCACTTATACACACATGCCCCATTTATAGACTTGGGAAAAGCTTCATACCTTGCCAGGTGGCCTCTCCTGAAGACCTTGATGGAGGGGAGGGGCAGCCTGTGCTCCTTGAGGACCTGGCCTAAAGGAGCAGAAATGTGGGGGAGAGCAATGGGCCAACCCTGCAGACAGTTATGAGAAGAACAGATGCCTGGATTTTCCAGGGTGATGAGGAGCTGGTGATGGTAAAGCGAGTCCTGTTTGGGATAGGGATCCAGAGAGATGTTCCTTTTTGGATCCAAATTTGTGGAAACTCACCTCCCAGTGCTCCCACCTCCTTACAAACCAGAGGTGAGTCCCACTGGGCTTGCCCAGCTCTAGCACAGATTGCCAGATCTCACTGAGGCTAGGAGAGCTGGGTTTCAGGCCAGCACCTTGGACTTCAATAGAGACAGAGGCCAGACTTGAGCCAGGCACTCACCTTGCCTGTGGACTTGACTCCTTTCCAAATGCAGAAGTAGCAGATGATCCAGGCAAGCAGGAGACAAAGAGCCAGCTCCCAGTGCAGGCTCCCAATGTGCTGTATGCCATCAGATATCTTTAACACTCTCCTCCTGGGGAGACAGACAGACACATATTCAGTCTTGCTAAATTCTGCCCTTAGATCCTTAATGACCAGCCAGTTCTCAGGGTTCCCTCAGGGACGCCTTGCATGTTTAGGTAGAACAAACCCTTACCCTTAACTGGGCACCTCAGGAAAGGACAGAGGACAGTCCTCAGTGGTTTTCCTCTCAGAAACAAAAGGGTTGGTGGCCAGGGTGCCAGCATAGGGAGCAGAAGAGCTGGGCTCTATCTCCAGCTCTAGCACTGGCCTGCTTAGGCAGGACACTTCACCTCAGGTTCCTCTCCTCCACTTTGTCTGGCCTATTGCCAGTTCTTTGGGGCAGGAACCCTCTCTTCCTACAGGAACGTACAGCACCCTGCACCTCAGGGCCTCTTATCTCAGCTGGTGCCTACTGTAATGCAAGTGACAACATTTCCTGACCCCTCAGAAGCACTTTCAGCTCTGAAGTAGCTGGTGTTCTGACATCTATCACAGGAGCTCCTACATGAGGGTCACACTCAGCTAATTCCTCCCAACCTTCTAGGAGCCACCCATTAGGTAGGATGGCAAACCACTGCAATCACGCAAATATCCCGTCAGGAGCCAAAGCTGCAAGGCAGCACGTGTCAAGGCCGGGACTGACAAAACAAGTGAATAATGGGACCCCTGAGGATGCTAACTACATAGCCGCTTTCCATGCTACAGTCCCTGCTACTCCTTCCCGGCTGTGCTCCCCTAGCAGCAGGAGAATGGATGTTGCACCCCTCTCCCATGACATTGTCCCCACACCCAGAGATCAGAGGATGAAACCCTCATACATTCTGCAGTCCCACCACCCAATGTTGGGCCATGAAATACCCTAGAACCCCAGCAATTAAAGCCAGGTGCCCTCTCCTACTGCATCAATCAGCTGTAAAAGATGCACCTCTTGCGGTGCCCTCAGTCCAAGATGGGTGATGCAGTTGCATCCCTTCCTGCTCCACAGCCCCAATAGCCAGGGATCAGCAGGATACCTTCTCTCCCCATAAACAGCCCTGCACAAAGGCTAGATCTCACAGAGTCCAGGTACTTCATTTATTTACCTAGTGCCAGCTACACAGAAACTTCCTCCATGCATGCAGCAAACAGCATGAGGATGCACAGTTAAGAAGACCCTGCCAAGGTCCAAGGGCCTAAAGGTAACAGAGCCTTGTACTGTAGATGGAGGGGCAACACATGCAGCTCAAGAGAGTCCCAGAAGCGGGTACGATACATTATGGATTTGCATCTTTCAAGCCAGCTTCACCTTGCCCCTACCCTCCGTTTCCCAGCACAAGGGAGCAGGGACTGCTTCTCCCTTGTGTCAAACTGTAACTGAGGAGGAGGAACAATGGAAATTTCCTCGCCCTGTGCTGTTATCCCAGTAACAGTGAACTGTTCAAAACATTGATTTTAACATCAGTCTCTTAGCTGCCAGCCCACACGCAGAGCAGACCAAGAAACCCTGTACTGGGAGCAGTTGGAGAGAAGCCGCAGGAGAGAGAAGCTGGGGATAAACAGGAAAGATAGTGAAAGGCAGCGTATGAGAGGAGAGATGCTGGCTATGGCAGTAATTAATGCTATCTGCTTATTAACAACACACTTTCGGTCCCAGGGGGGACCCGCTGCGCTCCAGCACAGATTCTAGAGGTCAGAATCGCTCCCCTGTGTTCAACTGGGCCTGCTACAGATTGCTGTTCAACAGTGCACAGCAGCGCTGCATTGGGACTGGAAGGATCCATATTGCATCTAACTCTGTGCGGGGAATTTAGGGTGGCAGGAGGGAGTTTACTCAAACTGAAACTAAGCCAAAACGCCATCTTTAACTAACCCCCTCCTCCACAGTGGGCTGTGCAATCTGTGGTGATCACAAGCCCTTGTCTTCCCAAATCAAATACGAATGTCACCATCTTCCAGCAGCCTGGAGCCACTGGGCAACGTGCTGGGCTGAGTACTGACTCCAAAGGAAAGTCCCACCTGCTGAATCACCGGCAGTGTTTCTTGAAGGCCACCTCCAAAGTCACACTCCCAAATGGTCCAATCTTACAAGATAGGACAGCATCAGAGGAAAAAAGTGGTTTGGATGTTGCCCTATGGATGTCCACTGACTTCACCCCATTCCCAGCTGCTCTGCCATTGTTTTCCCATGTGCCAAGCATCTTTATACCGGCCCTGCATGAATTATCTTGGTAATTGCATCAAGAAACCCCAAGGCCAGTTCAGCTTCTCTCCAGCGTTTGAAACAAAGGCCAAGGTCATCCATGGTGTAACTCCATTGATGTCCCACTTTCACTCCACTATATCGACAGAGTGTATACCCAGGATGAAGTTGACCTAATGGGTCAAGAAGAGATTTAGACTGAAAATCTGTGACCAAGTCTGGCTATGCTGAGAAGGGAGACAAGCATATAGAGTGACAGTGAGTGGGTTGAAGAGAAAGAAGATGTGAGAGAAAAGAGAAGAGTAGTTGTGTTGTAACAAAAAAGAGTGAGAGAAGAGAACAGACATAGGTAGAGATTGTGAGGAAAGAAGGATCAACAAAGAAAGACTAGGACCAGGGGCAGGAGAAAGAACAGTGAAGGTAAGGTCTAGTCACAGAAAGCTGCTTCTAACCTCATTTACTCCTGTGCAACCCCTCCCTGAAGTCAATGAGATTGCATAGGTGTGGGGACACCATTTAGTTCAGAGTGCAGGAAAAAGACAGGGAGTATATAAATAAGATTGGATGCCAGGGTCTCCTCTCTGGTACTCCTGTATGAAGCCCGAGGCATTCCACTGACCTCAGAGTGAAGAGACTCTAAATTAACAGACCTGTAATCAAGAGCAGAATTTGGCCCATGTTGTTCCCCAGTGTGCTGCCCAGTTTGTGGTGTTCTGAAAACCCTGAAATGGATGAAGCAGGAAGCGCCTTGCATGGCCAAGGGTCACCACTGGAGGACTGTAACTCTCAGAGGGATCAGAGAAACACAAGCTTTTCACTTACTCCCAGAACTCGATGACAGGGGAGGTGGCATTTTCGGACGTCTGGTTTAGAGAGGCGTTTGCCTTCTGGAACTCCACACAGTTCCCTGCAGGACAGGCCCAAGGAGAGAGAACATAAGCTGGAAGAGCAGAGCACCTGGGAAATGCTTCAGAGCCCCTTTTCCATTCAGCAGCATAACATTCAATGGGAGACAAATATTCTAAAACCCTTATTCTTGCTCAGAACGAGGTGTTCATTCCAGAAGGTCCCATTGGCAAGACAGTGTTGGGGAGAAAAGAAGGACTGAATGGAAAGGGGAGCCCCTTGAGCTCTATTGCTGGAGCAGCATGGGGAGCCTGTATAACACCAACTGCATTATTGCATGGATCAACCATAGCGAAAGTGCATTATTGCATGGATCAACCATAGTGAAAAGCTGGAGTCAATGGGAGCTGAAGGTGTCTGGCACTTTAGGCATTTCCTAGAAGAGACCCAGCTTATCAAACATAAGAGAGCCTCTTCTCATATAGGAGCAGCAAGACTGATGCTGCAACAGGTAGTATGGCAATAAACTGGGCCTCTTCCTCACTCACACCAGCCTTGGTCCCTACCCCATGGTAGGTTCAATGTTGCTTTCTCAGGTGAAACACTAGTAGCTGATGGCAGATTTTTTCCTTGCAAACTCACGGGGAGGCATGGGGAGACGCAAAATGGGGAAATCCAGTATTACCCGTGTTCCACTCATGGTCACAGCTGCCCCAGGGAAGGTCTATGGTGAACGAACTGAAGAGATAAAACAAGGCCCAGGCCAGGACGATAATGTAATAGAAATTCAGGAGTATGACGATCACCTGGGAAGCATAACCAATACCTGTGGAGAGAAGAGCTCGATGTTGAAAAACGAGGAGAGGAACACGAGCTGGAAGAGCCTCAGGGCCAGACCCTGCAACTGCACCCTGCTTCTCCCAACCCACCTCCATCTTTACTGCCCTCTGCCTCAGTTCTCTCCCCTTTTTGCCCACCTCCTCTTGATTCTTATTTCAGAGCCGCCAGGCTGCAGACTGAACATTCCCATGGTGACCATTTCATCTTCCCAGTCACATCCAGAATGTCTTCCACTGCTGCCTCCCTTCCCCCACCCACACACTCTCACTGCAGCCAGTCAAAACTGCCCTGGGAGACTGACTTCCATAAAAGGAAAGTATTTGTGATCTACTGCAAGGTTCGCCATGGGGGAATGGGAGGGCTGCAACTTTCAGGGCAATGGCCAACAGGTGTTGGAGTTTCTCTCATGACCACTGCCTTTCCCATGTTAAGTGGCAGAAGAATCCCGGCCAGAGCCGGTAGAGACTAATGAACATGGAAGGATCAGAATTACACTTGGTCACTTGAACCAAACTTTTACCAGCAGAGAAGAGAGAAAAGCCAAAGCTTTTAATTAACATTAACTTAACCTTTGGATTTGGGTTTAAAACGCTGCTTGACGTCAACAGCCTCTGAAGGTAAAGCACTGAGGCCCACTACATGCCAGAGTCCCCTGCACCTTCAACTCAGACACTGCAGTTGGGTTTTCCAGAGTTCAAGGAAACCAGAGTCTGTTAGGAGCTACTCCACTCTGGCCTTACTTTACGGAATGACGCAGGAGTGATTGCTGCACAGAGGGAAATGGATGGTGTTGCTGCCAGATACTCCACTGCAATGTCTGCCAGCAGAAATCTCTGGTAGGAGCTCCCCGGAGGAGAACAGCTGCAGTGGTAGCTGCAGAAAGTACTCCAAGCTACTACAGTTCCAGAGTCTGCATCCTCTGCTCATACTTCAGCTGGACTTAATGGAGAACGTGGTGCGAGAAGTTATGAGTGGACTGAGCAGGCCTCAGGGAGGAACTGTAGAAGCAGCCATCCCTGAGGGAAGTGAGAGCTGGTCCTTGTGTATTCATATAATGTATTTGTTTGTTAATAAAACCAAGCCACAGGAAAAGATGGGATTTGAACTTTGCACAGCAGATTGGAACAGATACCTGCTCATCTAAAACCACCGTTATTTACACCACTAGTGCATCAAGCCAAGTGGCCTCATGTAGTCTGGCAATCCTCAACTAATTCTGCAGCTAGCTCCCCGACTATCCACAGCAGCCGGTGTCATGAACAGAACACCTTGCAGCCCTTTCAGGGAAGTTGGAACATAAAGGTTTTCATTGAATTAAACATGGAAGCGAGGAGCATCTCTCCTATCATTCAGGTCAATATTACACCTCAGTTTTTATTTTGCTCAGCCTCACATTTGTAATTTTCAGTGTGCTGGAAATTTTTATCTGAGCAGCACCCAAGCAGATCTGTAGAAATTGTCAGGGGAGAAGCTGGAGGTTTGGGCATATGGATAAGAGACAATTGGGGCTTTTGGTAACTGGGAAAGCATTGGATTGAGGGATAAATACACCATTGAATGATACTAAATGATGTCAATTGGGTTTGAGAGTTACCACCACATTAAAATGACAGGGGTAGTTCACACTGCTCAGAAAGATTGTTTCAGGCTGTCTGCAAACTCAGGCAAAAGACAGCATCAGTTTAAATGAAAGTTCATATATTTTAGGTTCTTTGCAATAATGAAGGTTACGGTGGTTTAAATTTTAGATACAGCAGCACAATTCTGCCTGTGGCAAATTCTATGGCCAGAATCACACCTCAGTGTAGGAGATGAACAGAGTCCATAATGTGATTTGACAAGGAAAGTGAACATGACCAGAGTGGTAGGAAAAGCAAGAGAGTTGTTGTTTTTTTTTTTTTTTTTCCCCAGCACCAATAATGGTCAGATGGGGAATCCAGGAGATGTTTATAGGAGACTCCCACCTTCCTCTGAAGCATCGTCACATATTGATGATGTGGAGGCAGTGGAATACCAGATAAGGTGCATCATGAACTGATCCGAGATGATGAACACAATTCTTCATAGAATCACCACAGCCATTTTCAAAGAGTTTCCCAGAGAACAACGTGGGTCTAATGGGAGGGGTTTAACCTGGGCCTCTTTTAAGAGTCCCAGCTCAAGTTTCTGAACCTTGCATTACTTTCCCCCTACCACCAACACTCCGCCACCAAAACTACAGCTGCAATTACAGACCTACTCACCTTCAAAAAGAGGGCAGAGCTTCCGCCAGGCAGTGACCCCTCCCTGGCTTGTGTACTGCCCTAGCGCTGTCTCCAGGAAGAATACGGGGATCCCACAGGTGAAGAGGAAGATAAGGTAGGGGATGAAGAAGGCACCTGGAAGATTTAAGCATTGTATGTAGGAAAGAAAACATGTTAGACCATTGACCAGCTTCAGTCTGGAACTGAAAAACTCCCCCTGGACAAAGAATGTTCCAAGAAAGGTCCCTGAAAAAGGGGACAATTATGGCAATATGGGCTATAGAGAACCGAGTGGGGCGGGAAGGGCAAGGATGCAACGGGCCTGGAGACGGCATAAAGAAAAAATAATCCCTATCAATTTGCCAAGAAAAGGGTGCTAGCAATAACCTAGTTCAAACAATTACTGTTTGCATAGCTCCAGCCACAGTATGAATGAGGTACTAAAACCTGATAGTCATTTGCCCCCGGAAATTAAAATCTGTGTCTGTGGTGAAAAGGCTAGATAATGACAGTGCAGAATCTTGCTCATCCTGCTCTGGAGAAGTAGTAACATCTTTCCATGTGTTTGCACAGGCCAATGTGGCCCTATGAATGTTGCGTTATCTCACAATTTTAACACGAATCTCATGACTGTTTCTTAAACCCTCAGGTCTTGGAGTCATGTAATTACATAAGAATCTCAGCTTCATCTTTCTGTTCCAAGCCCCCAGGGTAGGGAGAAAAGCTTAAACAGGAACACAAAAGGCTCAAAAACCAGAAGGCAAGTACAAAGAAATGCCAGACACACAGGCATACATTTTTTAAGAAATTTCGTGGATTTTTGGAAACTGGCTTCTGATTTTTGAATGCTTAGAGTTGGCAATAAACAGATTGCTAATGTAAAAATATTTACTAAATTCTGCCTGTTCCCTTTCCACCCAATTTGAGTTTTCGCTCATCTTGTTCCCTGGTACTTTATAAGATGTAGACGCACACAGATAAAAGGAAAGTAGTACAGAGGTTTTTCCGCTCGCATTGGGAGCCCAGTCTCTAGGCCAATGGAGACAATGGCAAATTTCCCATTAACTACAGTGGAAGTGAAAGGCCCTGAAAACATCAGAAAAGTAAGAAATGAATCAGGTCTCTGATTTCTCCATGCCGGAGTAACATTTGCAGTTGATTCTTCTCCTATATAACTGAAGGGAAAGGTCACAGAACTAATCTATCCTCCCTGTCTTAATAGTACATCAAAGTTGCTCAATTATTATTACAAAAATAGCTGGAACTCTAGACCTGAAGGTACCTACATCAACAAACAGCCACATTGCACATCTTTTCTATTTCACAGACATTTAACAGTGAACCCAGATATACCTCCTTCCTTTTGCTTACCTTCCCTTTTCTTGAGAAGTGTTTGAGCCACAGTCTATACTCATAGGCCAGTCTAAACATTAAAATATGTAGCAGAAATAAATGGGACATGAGTAGACTCATGTAGGTCAGGTGCTAGCAAGACACCTAACAGGCTCTGTGGGATGTGCAGAGTCCAAAGCATCTGACCGAGAAATTCCACATTTTTCCATCAATACAAATGAAAAATCGCAATGTAATTGCTGAGCAAAACCATGAGACCAGATTAGAGCCAGAGCCTGCGGAGATTAAAACGAATGGGTCAGCCAGACATCTGAGTACTTGAAAAGCCCTAATCCTGCAAAGATTTACATACGTGTAATTTTACTCCTATGAGTAAATAAATAAAATTCTTTTCAGAGATGTGTTGTTTAAAAATTTATTTTGATTTAAAATACATACACACATCCCACTCTTGTGCCTATGCTGATCAAAACTTTCATTTCAGAAAAAAGTTTCAAACATTGAAAAGCATGATGCATGAAAAACAACAAAACTTGATTAACACTTTCAATTAAAATGTAACCAAAATTAAAGCAATTACAATTTCTGGATGTAATTAGTTACTACATGACAATCTGCTATAACCTTGTGTGGTTTTATTTTATTTTAGGAGCTTTTCGCTTGTTAGTGAAAATTCCAGGTCCAAAATAGCGGGCAGGAGTGTGGAGGATGAGCAAATTACTTTTTGCCTGCACTTAGAAGTCGCATCACTTTAACTAAACTGGTACAGCCTGCCTAGTGTGGACACAGTTATACCAGTATAAAGTTGCTTATACTGGTATTAGTTCATTCATGCATAGTTTATTCCCCTTCTCACATAAGAATAATCTATAAGGCAGCTTATCTGTGCTAACACAATTGCATCCATTCTGGGGATAGGGGTGAACTGACATAACTACATTGGTACAAAAATCACACACCTAACCAACACAACAAACCAGGAGTCCTGCAGCACTTTTAAAGACAAACACATTTATTTATCTCATCAGCTTTCGTGAGAGAAAATCTCACTTCAGACGCTTTGAAGAGGTGGAATTTTCTCCCAGGAAAGCTCATGTAATAAATAAATTTGTTAGTCTTTAAAAGTGCCACAGGACTCCTTGTTTGTTTTGCTGACCTTGACTAACACAGCTACCCCTTTGGAACTAACCAGCATAGTTATATTTGTGTATAGACCAGGACTTAATCATCTCCCCATAGTTACTAAGACCTGGACTACAACACAGACTTTTGTCAACCAGAGTCAGCTTTTTGCCCCAAAACAGTGGTGGTATATACACTACAATCCATCCCCCAATGCCAATCCAACTCCTCTGATTGTGCAACAAAATAAAACCACCTCCACAGGATGCATAGAGCTTTTTTTTCTAGCAACAAAGCATCACAGTAGACACTGCACTTGGTTATGTCACAGTAAATAGCTTTTAGGAGGAGTTATGTCCATTCTGACCACTCTGGCCATCAGTTTGAAATCTGTTGCCCTGCAGCAATCTGCTCTTCCCCTTTAAAGTCCTGGGAATTTTTGAAATTCTATTTCCTACTTGGTTGGGGTGGAGAGCTCACACCGTATCTTACCAGCTGACTATGGTGGCTCCACGCACCATATGTTTTCCCACTTGGAGCAATCTGAGCTCCTGGATCTGATCAGCAGCTGAGATGAAGAGGCTGTGCAGTCCCAGCTCTGCTCCAGCTGAAGGAACTACAAAATCTATGGTCAGATTTCTCATTTAATGGCAGAGAAGGGCAATGAACGAGACATGCTGCAGTACCATACAAAAATAAAGGAACTGTGGCAGGGGTACCGAAAGGCTAGGGAATCAAACCATTGCTTTGGTGCAAAGCTTTAATAAAGACCTGCCACTTCTATAAGGGCCTGGAAGCCTTCCTTGGCAATGACCCACCTCCACCACCAAGAGACCCATGGATACCTCTGTGGGCCCAGAGTCAGCAGACACAGGACTCAACACCAATAAAGAAGTCCTGAACAAGGAAGTCGAGTTGGACAAAAATTCAGAGCAGGGAACTGTGCCATTCGGAGAAGGGGGAGTCAGAACCCCTTCTCAACCCTAGAGGATTTAAGCCAGTCCCAGCCCTTCAGTTTTGGCATGCAGTATTCAGGAGAAGGAAGCTCTGGTAAGTGATTTTTTGAGCTGATGCTGCTCAGTTACATGAAGTATGGCTGTCCTTTGCTTTGTTACATTATACAGCTAGTTGAAAGGATAGATAGGCATAAGAGTAGCTGGGTTTGCATGTGGTTCCCATTTCCCTGTAGATATGGGCAGTACAGCGGAAAAGTGTGTTAATGTACACCATGATTTCATGGGGATTCTCCAGGGAGATCTCTAGGAAACTTTTCTGGAGATACTCGCCAATTCTCTGTCTGGAGACTCCTCAGTAGGACTGCTTTGTTTCTTCTCCCATTGTAGGGAAACTTTCCCACACCAATCATCTGTCACTTGTGCAGAGACCACAGAGGCACACGGGTGAACAGCATACGGAATCTGTTTGAAGCTGCTCACATAGAGGAGATGCACCCTAGCATTCCTACCTACTCTCAGGATTGAGATATCAGCTTCTATGTCCCCACCTGTGGAAAATGATGGCACTCTGAAATTTTGTCCCCATCTACCTGCATCAATAGCCCAAACCACCACCCAGAATCTTCCCCAACTTAAATGTTTCCTCTCCCCAGGCATAACTTGCCATGCCCTGGGAGATCATCGAGCTGTGCAAGGGGACAGTAAGAAAGAGGTGCATTTTACAGCAAAGCATCAATGTTGTTAGTGCACTGACCATCATGCATCTGTTCATTTTTTATTGTGCTTCTATAAATGTGCCCTTGTGGGGGAACTGCCTGCCCCCCCACACACACAGCTGCTGAGCACCTGTGGCTGATAAGAAAACAACCATGGAGAAGCAAAGATGAGATAAAAATACAAGAATGGCCATACTGAGTCAGACCAACGGTCCATCTAGCCCAGCACCCTGTCTTCCAACAGTGGCCAATACCAGATGCTTCAAAGGAAATAACTAGAACAGGTAATCGTCGAGTGAGCCATCTCTTCGATCATTCCCAGCCTTGGCAAACAGCAATCCCTGCCTACCCTGACTAAAAGTCATCAGTAGACTTATCCTCCATGAACATTTTTAGTTATTTTTTTTAAACCCCATTATAATCTTGGCCTTAACAACATCCTCTGATAAAACATTCTACAGGTTGACTATGCATTGTGTGAAGAAATATTTCCTTTGGTTCATTTTAAACTTGCTGCCTATTAATTTCATTTGAAGACAGTAGTTTTTGTATTATGAAAAGGAGTAAATAAGACTTCCTTATTTATCTTCTCCACACCAGCCATGATTTTATAGACCTCTATCATCTCTCCTCCCTCAGTCATGTCTTTTCCAAGCTGAAAAGTCCCAGTCTTATTACTCTCTTGTCATATGGGAGCCATTCCATATCCCTAATCATTTTTGCTGCTCTTTTCTGTACCTCTTCCAATTTCCAATACATCTTTTTGAGATGAGGCAACCAGATCTGCAGGCAGTATTTTAGATGTGGATGTACTGTAAATTTATAAAGAGGCAATATGATATTTTCGGACTTATCTATCCCTTTCCTAATGATTCCCAATATTTTGTTAGTTTTTGAGTGTCTCTGCATATTGATTAGACATTTTCAAAGAACTATCCAAAATGACTCCAAGATCTCTTTCTTGAGTGACAGTAGCTAATTTAAACCCAATCATTTTATGCATATAGTTGGTGTTATTTTCCAGTGTGCATTACTTTGCATTTATCAACACTGAATTTCATCTGCCATTTTGTTGCTCACGCACCCAGTTTTGTGAGATCCCTTTTTAAATCTTTGCAGTCTTCTTTGAATTTAATTTTATCTTGAGTAGTTTTGTATCATCTTCAAATTTTGCTCACTATTGAGCATTTTTTCCAGACCATTTTCAAATATTTTGAACATCACTGGTCCCAATACAGATCCTGGGGGATACCACTATTTCTCTCTCTCCATTCTGAAATTTATTCCTGCACTTTGTTTCCTGTCCTTTAAACAGTTATTGTTCCACAAGAGGACCTTCCCTTTTATCCCATGACAGTTTACTTTACTTAAGAGCCTTTGATAAGTGACCTCTTTAAAGGCTTTTTGAAAATCTAATATATCTACTGGATCACCCCTGTCCACATACTTATTGATTCCCCCTCCCCTGAGAATTCTAGTAGATTGGTGAGGCATGATTTCCCTTTACAGAAACCATGTTCCAATTAATCTTACAGTTCCCCGTGGTTTGTAAAAAAAAAAAAAAAAAAAAAAAGAGAGGTGCAGCATGACAGAATATCAAAAAAATGGTAGGCAGGAGAGAGAGGAAAACCTGGAGAGAGTGACAGTCATTCCGTGCCAACACCAAACTCTACTCACATAATCCCACCAAACTCCCAACCCATTTCAGTACCGTTCACTCTACCCCTTCAGACAGCATCCAAAATTATAGCTGTGTCATAGCTCACACTGCCCCTCACTGCTTTCTTCCCTCCCACGCAGCCTTTTGTGTGTTGTGAATAATTATTATTTAATAAAGACACTCTGTGAAGGATAAGCAATCTTTATTTGTCTCTGGGCCACAGTGGTTGCAGCTTATATTGATATGCAGTGCAAGCTATCTAGCAGTCATATCATGGCATAGTGCTATTTACAAAGACACCTTATTGGTGCTCATTGTCAAAATGGTTCTTCAAGGCCTCCCTGATTCAAATGGTCCCCACACCGAGCCCCTCTAGTAGCCCTGATATCTGTTTGTTCACAGTCAACCACAAGACATGCACCTCTGCTCAAGCCTAGGGAAAAATTTTTTACCCTTAGAGTCACAAATATTATGGAGTACACAGCAGGGGGCTATAACCGTGGAAATATTGTCCTCATTTAGGTCTAACCTGCCATATAGTATCAGAGAGCCTTTTACCTGCCAAATGCACATTCAACGGTCATTCGACACCTGTTTAGAGCAGATGCTATTAAAGAGTTCCTTGCTGCTATTCAGATTCCCTGTATAAGGCTTCCTGAGTCATGTCAGTAAGGGATAGGCTGCATCTCCCAGGGTCATAGCATGGACATTTCAATATTCACCACTGAAATTTTTTAGCCTGGAAAGAAAGTTTTCACTTGCAGCTTTCTGTATTGACCAGCGTTCCTGACGATGTGTCCCATGTACCTTCCCTGACCAACCCGCATTAGTGAAATGCTCAAGGTGATCCACAAAAGCCTGCAGTACCATACAGAAGTACAGCTTTCCATTGATGTATGCCATCGCAAGAAGGTCCAGGGCCAAAATTGAGTTATCCATGCCATCTATCACCCCACCACAATTAGAGAAGCCCATTGCTCAAAGCCATCCATTATTTCATACACATTTTCATGATGCACAGTACTTAATGGCAGAATACAATTAATGGCACTGCACATTTGCGATAACACAGGGCCAACAGTGGATTTCCTGACTCCAAACTGATTAGTGACTGACCGGCAGCAGTCTGGAGTTGCCAGCTTCCATATGGTGATTGCCACACAC
>ML685921.1:1057487-1084687 GCA_007922175.1 Pelusios castaneus
ACAGTTGTGCAGATCACAAAGGGGAACATTTTGGGAGGGGTATCTTCTGGTGGCAGGGCCGAATGTCAGGTGACCAGATGGGGTGGGACTTCCGGTGACAGGTGGGCAGGGCTAAAGCTTGATGGGTGGCCAGTGGGCGGGGCTAAAGTTTGACAAGAGGTAGCCCCCTTGTACTACTGCTGTGCACATTTTACTCTTCATGTCATACCTCAGAAGTCTCCATTTCTTATGTTGTTTCTGTAAGTTCTCTGGGTATTTTCTTCTTTTCTAATCTACCAGAACTGTGGGGACCAGATGTGCACCAAATAATCCAAGCAGTTATATCAGAGACTAAGGAGAGAAGCCACTTCACCTGTGATTCCCTACACATAGATTTCAGAATAGCTATGACTCCTTTCACAATGGTGCTGTACTGCAAGCTGTTTAATATTCAATCTATTCACCCATCCAGCCTCTTTCTAAGATTTTCTGCATTCAGAAACATGTTGAAGACCCACTGAAATTCAATGTTGATCCCCTAATCTCATTAGGCTTTATTGAAAATCTCAGCTATAGTATATTCCCCATCATTTCTTTATAGGAGCAGCAGGAAGAATCCTTAGTCCAGGGACATAGCATTGACTCCACTCCAGTCTGGCTACTTCCTTACCAACAACCCAGAGACCACACCTAGGACAGGAGGAGGTCGTCAGTTCCTCTCTCAAGAAGGACAAGATGCCAGTTTCACTTAAGGAAGCTGGTACATGGTCTTAGTTCATGAAACTAACACTTGACACTAACTGCCGAACTATTATCCAGTATCCAATCTTATATTCCCAGTTAAAAGTTATTGAAAAGGCTGTTTTGGGACCATTTCCATAGTACTTTAAGTGCCTAAGATCTCCTTAATCCTCGTCAGTCTGGAAAGAGCCCTGGCTATAGGAAACAATTGCACTTGTGCCATTGGTTGATGATCACCTTCTCACCAGTGGATGAAGATCATGTGTTCATCCTGATGTTAGAGCTAGCAGCTGCCATTATACCAGTGATCACGAGGTATCGTTGACTCACCTGTGGACTGCGCTAGCAATGGAGAGGGCTGCTCTTGGGTAGCTCCATTTCTCCTCGATCAAGTGTTCCCTGAGGTTGAGTTGTTCTGATTCAATGATCTCTCCCCCTAAGAGTGCTGTTATTTGGAGTTTCACAGGATTCTATCTCAGCTCTTCACCTGTTTAATGTGCATATAGGGCCATTAGGAAGGTTTGCAACGAAGTACAGGATGAAGAGCTATCAGTATGCTGACAACATCCAGCTCTTGCTTTCTACCATGCTTGACTCTGCCAGTGCTCTTGAGCACCTGGTCGCATTTGGAAATTGGGGCTTGGAAGCTGGGTACCACTCAGTATGGATGAGGCTGAGATAAAGTTCATAGGTGGATCAAAGTAGTGATTAGATGTTGTATCGATCTATACATCTCCACTTTGAAGATGTCTGCCATTCGCTACTCGGCTTCACACTCTGGGACTAGAGTTGGATCTCAAGCTAGTCAGCTGACTATAGAGCAGCTGTGCCTGGCAATGCTTTATTCATGTGCCTGTGAAGAGTTCACTGAAATCTATGTACTGAAATTCATGCCTTTCTCCAGTGCGGATGACTGACCATTGATGTCCTACTATAAAAAGACGCCACTTACCAGGCAGGCCACTTCCCGCTACATTGATTTCATTTCCAAATTGGGGAGTTAACATATAACCCCACCAACAGGCATTACACTAATCTAGTCTTGAGATAGAGAAAAGCATTGCTTTGCCCCCTCAAGTTCTAACAGGCTTGTGGGGATCCTATCCTCTTCAGAAAAGGCCTCTTCTACCAGGAAATACTGCTGCAGCTGTAATCCAGCTGAGGCACTCAAGCTATGGTATAGCATTCACTGAGAGAGGGGCCTTTAGCTTCGGAACGATTTCCCCACTTTGCATCGGAACAACTCATTGACTGATGATTTTTAGGGCATGCTGCAAGGTCTGTTTTTTACACAAGCCTTTGAGAGAGAAAAAGATGGCTACTCGCCTGTAAGTTCTTCAAGATGTGGTGCTCATGTCCATTCCAAAGCAGATGTGCGTGTACCATGTGTACAATCCACCTGAAAATTCTCCCCCAGGAGCACCTGCAGGGTCAACTTATGGAGCTCCCCTAGAGTCATGCTATATAGGGCTTAGCTGACCGTATCCCTCCTCAGTTCCTTCTTGCTGGCCAATTCTGACAGTGGGGTTTTGGAATGGACATGAGCAACACCGCTCTAAGTAATTGTCTTTTTTTCTTCCAAGTGCTTGCGCATGTCAATTCCAAATCAGGTGATTCCCAAAACTTACCTTAGGAAAAGGGATCAGATTTTACAGCCTTACAGATTGCAGAACTGCCCTTCCAAATGTAACATCATCCCTCATCTGCTGGGTAATGGTGCAGTGTGCTGCAAAGGTGTGAACCAATGACCATGTTGCAGCTTTACAGATGTCTGCAATTGGTACATGCTCCAGGAACATAGCCAAAGGCACCTGCACCCTTGTATAATGGGCTGTTATCGCAGAAGCCGGTACCTTCACCAGCTTGTAACATTGCTTGTTACACGATGTGACCTAGGATGAGAGACACTGTGATGACACTAGCTCCCTTTTCATTCTTTCCACCACAAACAGCTGCAAAGTTTTCCTGAATAGTTTTGTCCTTTCAATATTCAAGTCAAGAAGAGCCCTTCTGACATTGAGTGTGTATAACCTGTGTTCTTCTGTAGTCTGTATATGGTTTGGGGAAAAACACTGAAGGAAAATGTCTTGACTCATGTGAAACTGAGAGACCACCTTAGGCAGGAAAGCCAGGTGAGGGCAAAGTTGCACTTTGTCTTTGAAGAAAACCATATAAGGTGGTTCCAAATTCAAGGCTTTAAGTTCCAACAGCCTCCTTGTTGATGGAATGGCTACCAGAAAGGCCACCTTCCAGCACAAACGAGAGGAGTGAACACTACTCTATGGGCTCAAATGGAGGCCCCATCCGCTCCGAGAGGAGTTCCCTTTGGGCCACAGGTGGATGCCTAGATTGAAACAATCTGCCCAGCCCCTTCAGGAACTACTTGACCATCAGGTTAGTGAAGAGCAAGCATCCTGCCTCCCTCACATGGAAGGACAAATGGCTACCAGATGAACTTTGATCGGAGATCCCAATAAGCCCTGTTACTTCAAGTGCCACAGGTAGTCCAGTATTACTGGGATAGATGCTGCCAAGGACTGGACACCTGGCCCATGCCACTCAGACCAAAGAACCAATACCATTTGGCCTGGTTGGTAACCCTTGTGGAGGGCTTCCTACTGCTAAGGAGAACTTCCCTGACCTGCTCTGAACATATTGGCTCCCTCTGGTTCAGCCATGAAGGTTCCATATTTCCAGGGGCAGGGCCTTGAGATTGGGGTACCTCAGTATGCCATGCTCCTAAAGTGAATAGATCTGGTAGGAGAAGAGTGATTGGTGCTTGGATTGAGAAATCGAGCGCCATCACGTACCAGTGTTGTCGCAGCCAGGCTGGGGCTATTGGAATAACCACAGTTCAACAGGGTTTGCGGAAAAGCATAGAACGGCTGGTTTGTCCCTGGAATCAGAAACGCATTTGCTAGCAAATCAAGGCTGTAGGTCTGAAACGAGCAAAAGATTTTGTATTTCTTGCTGACCTCTGAGGCAAATAGGTCTACCTGGGGAAAGTCCCACTTCCGGGAAACACTGGTAATCACGTTCAAATGAATCAACCACTTGTGAGTGAGGAAAGATCTGCTGAGACTGTCTGCTAAAGCATTCTGGCACCGTGGAAGGTACGAGGCTATGAGGTATATAGACTGAGCAATGCAGAAGTCCCACAGACTGAGGGCTTCCCAACACAGAGAGGAGGACCGAGCTTCACTTTATTTGTTTATATAAAATATTGCAGTCATATGACCATCAAGATCACCACCACCACCTTACTCTTTAAGGGTTCATCAAAGGTCTGACACCAGGAGTACTGCGCTGAGCTCTTTCACACTGATACGTGATGACATATCTGCGAGGGTCCATAAGCCCTGTGTCCTGAGGTCACCCAAGTGAGCTCCCCCCATCCCATGTCCAATGCATCCATCACTAGACATACAGATGGCTGCACAAGCAGAAGGGAAGACCGGTACACATTTGGTGTGCCTCACATCACCTCTTCAGAGAACTTTGCACCTGGGGTGGCAGACATACCACTCTGTCCAGACCATCATATGCTGGATGATACATCATCAACCAAGCCTGCTGACGTGTCTGTCTCAGTCTTGCACCCTGGACTACATATTTGTAAGCTGCCCTTTGTCCAGCAATTTCAGGCAATTTTGAACTGTAGTGAGAGGATGCCTCTCCAAGCCCGCAATCATGTCTCTGAAAGCCAGAAACTAAGCCTGAGGAAAGGCACACTCTTGATTCCCTTGATTCTATGACAACCCCAATGAATTCTATCCTTTGTATGGAGATGAGTATAGATTTTTGCTTGTTGACCATAAGGCCCAGCTGGTTGAAAGTGGTCCTCAATACCTGAAGGTGCATTTCAGTCTCACTCCTGGAACATCCCTTCAGCAGCTAATCATCCAAGTAGGGAAACACTTGGATCCTTTGCTTCCTCAGGAAGGTTGCTACCACAGAGAGGCACTTGATAAACACCCTGGGTGCTACTAATAACCCAAATGGCAGCACCGTGAATTATAGGTACATCTGTCTGACCATGAAGCAGAGGAATCATCTGTGCCATGGCACTATGGCTGCACAAAAATGTGTGTCCTTTAAGTTGCGGGCAGCATACCAGTCTCCTGGATCCAGGAGGGGAATGACTGAGGCCAGGAAGACCACGCAGAACCATATTTTGCGAAGGAATTTGTTCAGGTCTCTCAGGTCCAAGATAGGACCAAGCCGCCCTTTTACCTTTGGGATTAGAAAATAAGGGGAATAAAACCCCTTTCTCCCCTTTGGTCCTTGGGCACTTCTTCCACAGCCCCTGCTCTTAGAAGCAACTGCACTTCCTGAAGAAGTAGTTGCTCATGAGACAGGTCTCTGAAGGGGAACAGGTTCGAGGGAAGGTGGGAAGGGAACATAACAGAAAACTGGAGCAAGTACCCCAATTTCACTGTACACAGGACCCACTAGTGCAAAGTGATTTGAGACCATGCACAGTAAAATTGGGAGAAGCAGTTGTGGAATAAAGGGGTGGTTGGATCCAGGTTCACAGCTGGAGTGTCATCCTTGAGCCCACCTTCAAAAGTTGTTCTTTGATCCTGAAGGATGACCAATTGGCCATGGTTCGAGTCCATTTGGGATGAGAATAGTTCTGGTCGCATAAAAGGCAGGTCCTGGATTATACTTTGGAGCTCCTGATGAAAGCCCAAGGCACTGCAGCCATGAGCTCCTTCTCATGGTCACCCCTGAAGCCAGGGATCGTGTAGTGGTGTCTTCTGCATTTAGGGCTGATTGGAGCAGCATCTTGGAGACTACCATGCCCTCCTTGATCATTCATCACTGCAAACTCAGATCTAGATTCCCGTGTAGCGAGTCTGTGAATTTATGCAAGGATGCCCAAGAATTATAAGCATATCTTCTTAGGATTGCCTGGTGGTTTGCAATCCTGACTTGGAGCCTTCCAATGGAATACACTTTCCTCCCAAGGAGCTCCAACTTCTTGGTGTCTTTGGCCTTAGGGATAGGCCTTTGCTGTCCCTTCTGCTCTTTTTCATTGGCTGCAGCTACCACCAACGACCCTGGGGTGGGGTGGGTGTAAAAGTGCTCATGCCCCTTGGATGGAAGGAAATACTTTCTTTCTCTTTCTTTTAGCAGTAAGCAAAATTGAGGCCAGAGTCTGCCACAAAGTCTTAGTGGTCTTCTTGAGAGTTTTAATAAGTGGTAGGGCAACCCTGGCCTGAAATTCAGGGATTAAAATATCCACCATTGGATCCGTGTCCTCTACTTCCTCTTCCACCTGAAGTCCCATACTAAGGGCCATCCTCTGCAGCAGCTCCTGGTGTGTCCTGCTGTCATCAGGAATGGTTGCCAGGGTCACTCCAGCCACTGCCTCATCCAAAGCTGAGGAGGAAGACTCCCTCAATTGCACCAACAACTCCTGACCCTCAGCTCTCTTCGGGGCTTTTGGTGTTGCCTCCCCTCCTGCAGTGCAAGACTCCCTATGCTTCTCCACCCCAGTGTCTAGGTCTGATACCCCTTCCGCATCAAGTAGGACACTTGCAAACTGGGACGGCTGGAGTCTGTACCTTGAAGCCTGTGAGTAGGACCTGCCCAAGTAGGACCCCTGGCCCTGATGGTATGCCCACGGGGCCCAAAACAGCCACTGCGGTGGCATCTGCCACTGGGTAGGCCACTAGAGTGGAGGAGGAAGCAGCCTCTCAGGTCTTCGTACACTTCAGCACCACCTCCTTCTGGAGACCACCAACCCCTCATCAGAACTTCATGAGAACCTGCTGCTCAGGGACCATTGTTGTGTGGTGCTGGATGGTACCAGGGAGCCGTGCCGGGCAGCAGACATATTGGCTGTGATGCCAGATGGTACCGCTGGTGGACAGCGCCTTGGAAAGTGAGACCTGGCCACTGTACTGGAGAGCAGTGCCATCGGGAACAGGATCTGGCCATCAATGCCGGTTTGCCCCTCAATGATACTGAAGCCTCCCGAGGTGGTGCACCAGGCACACACTCACGAGCAGGCAGAGTTGCCTCCTCAGTCAGCTCCCAGGCTGCTTCAAAGGTTTCAGGCGTGAAGGCAAGCTGCAAGTCCTCCTCCAAAATGTCTTGTCGGAGATGAGACTGGCACAGGACTCGACACACCCTTCTTGAGGACAGAGTGAACAGTGCCATGATCTGAGGGATGGGGCCTGGGCAGTCCAGCAGGGGTCCAACCCTCCTCTCGTGGCTCTTTGGCTGAGTCCTTAAGTTTGCAGCACCTCCCTCATGGATGCCAAGTCACTCCACACCGATGCTGCCTTGCTGGCACCTGGTTCCCCAGCTTCCAAGGGGAATTTCAGCCTTTGGCCACTTTCCTTCTGAACCCTTGGACGGAAGCACTGGCAGATCTTATAGAGATCTCACAAGTAAGACTCTATCAAACACTTCTGACAGGAGAACCGTACGTCATCCCTTGACATAGGCTTCCCGCAAGACTCACAGGACTTGAAGCCAGGCATGCCCTGACCCTGCGCCTGGGTGTGCAGCCTAATTGGGATTCCTATCCTAACTAACTTAACACACTACTACCAAACTGACTGCTTAACGATCAACTATTTACAGGTATTTATCGAGAACCTATGAAGGGAAAAATGCTCGCCAACCAAGAGCAAACAACTCTTCTAGTGACCATCATGGATGGTAAGAAGGAACTGAGGACAAGGGCCGACTCAGCCCTAGATAGTGCACCACAGAAGCGCAATTCCAGGAGGCTCCACAACTGAACCTACAGATACTCTGGCAAAAAAAAATTCTGGAGGATCATGTAAGTGGCACATGCACACACGATTTGAAATCAACGTGAACAAGCACTCGAAGAAAGAAAAGTTCTAGTGTTGGGGTCAAATTTTTGTTCAGGATTTCTGGTGGCTTTCACTAGACTAGTCATTTTTTCAAGGGCACCAAGAGCAACAGATATCTTTTTTTTATGCCTCATGAGAAATATAAACACACAGAGATAGCTGTTTCCTCATTTGTATTTCTGCTGTTCATTTCTTTGCCTTTGGCACAACTAAATACATTTGTATTGAAACTCATTTCATTGCATGAGGCTCGCTGTTCAAATCTCTCAAGTTAATGTGCACTTTGCAGCTGCTATAGCACATTTGTCATCCCTCTCACTCTAGTATGATTAGAATTTGATAAAGATTGAATTTATTCCCTCTTCCTGTTGACTACAGTGCACCAAGCAGGAATCCTTTGTTTTGATGGATTGGGTGCGTGGGTTCTGAGGACGTTCCTGTGATTGGGGGAAAATTGGCATTGAGGAAGCTTGTACTATCTGCCTCCCTAAATAAAGGGGCCTCAACTCCATTTATAATAAAATGGATAAGCTTCTCAGCTGCTTTCAGGAGGCCTTCCCACCATCATCCTCAAAACAAGTGTTATGAAACTCATGTTTTTAAAAATTGCTTCATTTTCTGAAGTGCAGTGAATTTGAAGTCCAAAGAGCAGCTTTTGGGTTTCTTTGGTCTTCCTGCTGCATTCTTTTTCTACCAACTTTTGTTTCATGAACTTAACAGGTGACAAGAGATGGTTCTACCACAGCCACAATAGGCAATCATTACATAGGGCAAAGTAGATTGTTACCCCAAGCCAGAAAACTCTGCCAGTGAACAAATGGTTTCAACATTTTCTAGTTCACTTAGAACACCGAAAAAATGTAGGGCAAGTGCTGACTGGACAACTCTGTCCAAGTTAATTCGTAACAATTTCCCTTTGTGTAAACAGCTGTGTATGCAAGGATTACCCACCACTGAAATGAAACTAGCTAGAGCAAGTTGGTACATGCAGTGTTTCCACTTGGGTTGGGTTTTAGTATTTAATACTCCATGTTAGCCGATGGCGCAGCAGCATCTTTTGGATCTTGAAACTGCCATTTGGAGTTTCCTATGCTCCTCTTTGCATTCTAATTGCCATTTTATCTCATCTGCCCCAATGTACCATAATGGTGAATGCAGGTCAGGAAATAGCTTTCAGTTGTAAGTTCTATTAACCCACTATGGTCCATCATTTTCCTGTTAATCTACTGTCCCAAGCACATCTGTGAATGCTAGAAACATCAATGCAGTCCCTAATCTTCAATGTCTGGCCTGAACAGCCAAGAAATGATGCCATGCAGTATTAAGCAGTTATATCTGAGCCCAGATGTGGCTACATTTCAGTGATGGGCAAAGCAATTCCTGTTTTGTGCAATCAATAAAGTTTGCATACAAGAAAGAGCAAGAATCTCTAATGGGACAATTATGAAATAATCTGCATGCAGAGAACTATATATCCATCTCTCTGACTCACTCACTAACTCACTCACTCATTCACCCACCATTTAGCTTAACTGTGGATGTTCTCATTCAGCACAAATGCCTAATCCTTTTGCGGCAGTATGTTCCACATGCTAATGGTGCACTGGATGTTCCTCTCTTGGGTCCAACAAACTTATTAATTTCATGAAGAAAAACTCCATTAGTAACAGTTACCGTAATTTCTTTAGTAGAGTATGATGATCAGTAGATCTTCATGCACCAGCCAGAACACACAATTTTAATATGTTACAGTTCTGGCTATTGCAAGTGAGTTTACATTCAAAAAAAAAAAAAAAAAAAAAAAAGCATCCTCTGCAATTTAGCTTTGTGAGGTGGTTTTTAGGGTTTTTTGGTATTTTGTTTTGTTTTTTAAGTCTCACAATCAAAGACAAAATCCATATTATTAAGCAATTAAGGATTCATGAATGTAATTCTAACTATTCTTTTACAGTTTTATATAGTGCTTTCTTCTATCACTACCAGTTTTTTCATAAAATTTCCAAGAGAGTTATTTAATCAGAGTAGTTTATACTATCACTCACGTTTTGAGAAGTGCTCTGCCATTAAAAAGAAAAACAAAAAAAAACTACACATAAGATGCAGGCTAGCTATGACCATTTGCCTTGGTTCTGAAAGCCCTACTTGGAAACACACTGCATGTCAGATCAGGTACCTTAAGAAAATACATACATCTAGTATTTCAAGGGGTGAAAACCAAAAAAAGCAGCAATTTCAGTACTCACCCATGCGCTTTTTGTCTAAAGTTCTCTAAGCCTGCAAGGAACAGGCAGAACAACTTAACATTGTATCTATCCTCTGATTGGTGATTCTTCCCTTGCTCTCTAGAAGGCACCAGAATGAAGAGTCTCCATATCCTGGCTCAGAAGAGCATGAACATCCACCTTGTTTGCTAAGGGACACTCTTCAGGGTTCTTTTTGTGGTATAATCACATACATTATTGCCTTCATCAAGACAAAGAATGTTCAAATCAGTGGTCTAAGAGGAGAGGCTAACTATATTTTTCCCAACTGTCATGGATTTTAGGAGTTATAAAAGACTTTTTTTTAAAAAAAAAAGTTGAGTAATTCTATTTACTGAAGAGTTGACTCACTGGTGACAGGTCCCTCTTTATGGAGAAACGCTAACTCAGTCCAGCATATCCTTTTTAGGATGGAAAGGAAAGTAAGACTTGCCATAACTAATTTACCAAAATAGTGGGTTAACAAAAGGGATATTTTTAAATTTAGAGTTTCTAGCTATGATAGGTTGCAAAGAAAGACTATATACAAGAATAAATTCTGGTTCAGTTTGCTATGGCATCACTCACCATCCCTAGGCCACACATTCTTAACTGGATGCAGTTATTTTACTAGTCTGCAAATGGCTGAAACTGACCAGATCACCCCAAGGCACTTAAACTCCTATACTAGCTACCTTATCCCTCAGTGTCTAATCCCCTTGTTTCTTCTGCCAAAGGCCCGGGCCTCCCTCTTTAAATCAGCCACTACCATGGTGTCAGAACAGAAAAGCAGTCAAGTGAAGTTCATCTACAATAAGTGGATTGAGCTGAATTTCTAGTTACTTTTTTGCCTGACTGGTATTTGAGCCAGCTAAAAAATCCTCCAAATGGTAAAGTACAAGAGAAGGGACACAGAACAGTCAAGACAGACCACTTGTTTTTGTCAATTTTTTTTTAAATCCTAGCCCAGCTTCTAGTAAGACTGGACACTACTTACAACACTCCTGGAACTGTAGAAGAATGGAAACACAACAAGGAAAAGGGGCAAGACAGCACAGTGGCCAGCTTCAGACACTCACATACAAAAAGCCAGCAAAGATTGGAGTCACCAAGACCCAGGTGCCCCGCTAACAGGAACAAACCCAAACACGGAAGGTAGCACGTGAAATGTATTTACCTATTTAAACACAGGCAGCTGGTTAGGCTAGGATGGGGAAGATAACTGCTAATTCCTTGTACTACAAGGAAGGAATGGAGTAAAAAAAACAACCCAAGCCCGTGGGCAGGTTTTTTGCTTTGTGAACCTCTGTGTCTGTGCTGCTGGTAACAGTGGTAAGTATAAAAAAATCAAAGAAAAATTATCTATTTATAGAACAAGTCAGTAGTCTGAGACATTTAGAAAAAAGTAAAAACAAGTCCTTTTTAAAAAATGGATTTACTAAAACAACTGTCACCCAGGATCACCCCACACCCTCTGTCCGCCGGCAGAGCCGGGGGCAACTTCCAACAGGATCTGCTGCTGATTGTAGGCTGGTATCCAGCAAAGCCAGAGGGAGGGGATCAGTGCTGCAATCGGTATCTGCAGGCTGCTTGCTGGTATCACTCGAGGCCATGCCTGTAGCCGTGTGATACTGGAAATACTTCTGAGTGGAAGGTTTCACAGAAGCACATTTCAAGGTAACCCTTGAGGTAAGCGGGCTGTCCTCGTTCCTCCCCATCTCTGGGCACAGATCATGTTGCGGTCTCTCTCCACCAGCTCCAGCCTGTGTCAGACAACCGTAACATACAGGAGCACAGAACATTAACCAAGCCTAGAACAGGAGCGGTGACCCCTGTAGTGAGAGGATGTGCTGTCCAAACTCTGACACAGCTAGACATCTTAAGTGATGCTTCGTGGCCCTCTTCAGGACAGGGAGATTGACTTTCTCCATCAGAGAAATACACACAGTAGGAGGCGGCTGGGTGTCTTTTTGGTAAACAGAACCAGTGCTGATTTCTGAGACTTCGAGCTCCTTTGCCCTCTAACTATAAAACAGAAACTAAGAGCCATTTATTCATCCCCCTGCCATCCCCGTAGTGTAGTGTGAGCTGCCTGGCCATTGAGGAAAGTTTATTATCCCCATACACTTCCCTGTTGGCACAGTGGGTCTGGAGAGACCACTGGACTGAAGGTAACTTCCAAATCTCTGCATGGATATGACTCCTCCATGAAGCAAACTGATAGGGCTGAGAGCTCTACATAGTGCCCGCCAATTCTAGGCCAACCCCACTTCCCATTTCACAGATGCACATCTAACACCCCCAGGTGTCTAATCTAACAGCCTCGTGTCTGCTCAGTCTCTGAAGGCAGCACCCACACTCGTATCTGGAAACACTTTTGTTCAAAATATTGGCTGGAACTCCCACAGAGGTGGTGACGGCACTCAGGGGCTGGAACCACTGTGCCTCTGACACTCCCGCTGTACAGAGGAAGCCAGCAATAAGGGACCATCTCTGCTGCAGGGCTGTACATCCTTGGAAGTGAAGCTGAGTGGCTACATTTAGCTTCAAATGCCCTCTTTCAGTAGGGTCTCCGTGGTCCATTTTCCCCAAGTTCCAGAGAGACTGAGTGGCTGCTAACTTGTCTCTTTGAGATCTTCCATTGGTAGCTTGTAGCTCAATAGGAAGGGGGGAGGTGGTGCATGAGCTGGGCTAGTTGGGCCCTGCATTGGCTTCTTTGCGCAGTTCATACAGATGTAATCCTCATTCTCTGCCATTTCTGGAGAGACGCCAACACAAACTTGATGAAACCACTCGTCACAGCCACCATCACACTGCACCCAGTCTACCTGCAAAAAAGACAAGATCAACAATACATGAAGACCACTACAAGGGAGAAAGGTTATAGATTCAACTCTCCAGACCAGTATCAGAAAAAAGGCATGCTAGTCTGCTTGGATAAACAGTCAATGGCAGCTAAAGTTGTTACAGTTCTTTGCAGGGACCAAAACAAGGAATAGAGACATGCCTGGCATTGCCTTTTATGGCTGCATCACTTCACACGCAATCTGGATTGTCCTAAAGATGCAGAAGATGCATGGTTTCAGTGTGGCCTACAGTTCAGGTATGATTTCAGTACACTCGAGTAGTAGCAATAGACTATGATAACAGAACCCTGCTGTGCTATCACATCTTAGAATGTGATGACTCTCTTCTCAGCTGGGTATGGGCTACATCCATCATCCCCAGCCTTTACATTCAGCAATCTTGCTCCAAGATAACCCCTTGTATTTATTTATGTCAATACCTCTAAGTACTGAAAGAAGCAGAAACACACTGACAAGTTTAATCAGTTTCACAAAAGCCTACTACAGGGCAAACAAAAATCATTTGTAACACATGCAAAGGGAACGGATCAATTACAATGGAAATGTTAAAGTGAAAGAAATTTTTCAAATCCAAGAAAGCCTGGAATACAGAACCAACTGGCAAGGAAATATGACCAGCTATTAGGAAAAGGCAACTACAGTGTGTGTATACATATATCTATATCTCTCCATATAGTTTTGCTACAATTATCCCCTATCCCGGAGTCTCCAATACAGATTACTGGCAAAACCAGCAGAGTTTCTAAAATCACTTTTTAGAGAGAAGCCTACCTGAAAGGCAGTAATAGAGTGGTTTTGACATTCCCAAAAATAAAAGAAAGCAACATTTGAAATGAAATTTTAAAAGTCTCAGATCTATGCAGGTGATCAGTTTTTCCAAAACAGCACTTCCTGAAAGCTTTTGATCTGGAACAAGTGAAGGGGAATCCCTGTCTTTGCATGAGTGAATTCTAAAGGTAATGTTTTCCTTCTCATTTCTGCTTGACTTGGGGCTGAGTTTTTAAATCAACTTTCCCAAGATCCCAGTGGATTATCACTTAGACTAAGACCTGCTATGAAATTTTTACAGACATAGCAACTTTTGTTCAGAATCCAACCTTTTAAGGATTTTATGGAACTGAATTCTGTTTTTCTTCTTACTTTTTGATACTGTGGAGTAAGTCTAGCTTTTGATATTTAGCTGTGCTCACCCTCCCATCAAAATATATTTGTTCGGGGTGTACTGAAGATACAGGCAGGGAAATGATTAAAGAGTAGTGGTGTGAAGATAATACCGCTGTAGGTATGCATCTTAAGAATACAAAAATGGCCATATTTGGTCAGACCAATGTTCAATCTAGTCATGTATCCTGTCCCAAATGCTTCAGAGGGAATGAAGAGAACACAGTAATTATCAAGTGATCCATCCAGTTCCAGCTTCTGATAATCAAAGGCTTACAGACATCCAGAGTATGGGGTTGAGCCTCTAACCACCGTGACTAATAGACATTGATGAACTTATCCTCCATGAATTTATCTAGTTCTTTTTTTAATCCAGTTATAATTTTGGCCTTCACTACATCTCCTAGCAATGATTTTAACAGATTGACTGCATTGTATCAAGTAGTACTTCATGTTTCTTTTCAACCTGCTGCCTTATTTCATTGAGTGACTCCCTAGTTCTTCTATTATGTGAAGGCATAAACAACACTTCCTTATTCACTTTCTCTTCATTGCTCACAATTGTACAGCCTATCATGTTCCTCCTTAGTTGTTTATTTTTTAGGCTGACCATCCCCAGCCTTTTCAATCTCTCCTCCCCTGGATGCTATTCCACTCCCCTAATAATTTTTGTTGCCCTTCTTTGTACTTTTTACAATGCTAATATTTCTTTTTGAGATGGGGAAACAGAACAGGACACAAGAAGTAATTCTTCCACTCTACTCCGCACTGATTACTTCAATTGGAGTACTGTGTCCCGTTCTGGGCACCACATTTCAGGAAAGATGTGGACAAACTGAAGGAAGTCCAGAGAACAGCAACTAAAATTATAAAAGGTCTAGAAAACATTACCTATGAGGGAAGATTGAAAAAACCGTTTGTTTAGTTTGGAGAAGAGAAGACAGAGGGGGACATAACAGTTTTCAAGTACATCAATGGTTGTTACAAGGAGAAGGGAGAAAATTAATTCTACTTATTCTGTGATGATACGATAAAAAGCAATGGGCTTAAATTTCAGCAAGGGTGGGGTTTAGGTTGACCAAACTTCCTTGCTGTCTGAGTAGTTAACCCCTGGAATAAATTGTCTAGGGAGGTGGTGGAATCTCCATCACTGGAGATTAAGTACAGAGGAGACAAATCCCAACCTTTTTGGCTTGAGGGCCACAAATACCATTTTTACAACCCTGAAGAGCCACCCATATATCAACTCAAAACTTTTTATTGACAGTACAGAGTACAGGATTAAGGACTACATATATTTAAAAGTAAACATTTTTAGTGCAAAGCAAGATTCTAATTTTAAATTAATTAAAATTAAAATAACTAAAACTATTATGTTTTGCTTTTTTAAAGAGTTTCTAAAATTTAACATTTAAAAAATTATAAATTAAACTGTTAAGAGACATTCATTTGGTGATGGGAGGGCTGAGTGCAGGCACAGGGCAGGAGGCTGGCAGCCACAGCCAGGCTCCTGGCTATCTACTGGACTGGGTTGCAAGCTTGCAGCCACAGCCTGACTCCCGGCTGTGTGCCAGACTGGGGGAGGCTTCCAGAACAGCCCAGCTCCCGGCGGTGCGCCGGGACCCGGTGGCAAGTGTCCTCCAGCAGCCCAGCTCCATGCCGGGACCAGGTGGGAGGAGTGTGGCTGCAGCCCAACTCCATGCCAGAACTGGGCGGGAGGAGAGCGCAGGCCATTTTAGAAAGCCCGCAGACTAGGGGTTGGAAATCCCTGGTCTAAATAATACTTAATCCTGCCTTGAGTGCAGAAGACAGGACTAAAAGACCTCTTGAGGTCCGTTCCAGACCTCTGATTCTAAAATCAACCCATATCTGCATGTGTTGAAAAAATAATCAACAACAAACATTAATGCCCACAGCTCTGGTAATTATATTCAAATGTCAGTCATCTTCCTTTTCAAAGAGCTAGATTATTTTTTGGTACATTTTATTTTGTAAACATACATATACAAAACCATGTCAATCCCATGGAAAACAACAATTCTAAGGAACGTTCTGACTACCTTTAGAGCACTACATATAATGCTAAGAATTTGCTTGTTAGTATGCCTCTATCAAATTCATTTATTTAAATGAATAAGCACTTTATCAGGATATAAACTCAGAGGCACTACTCTTCAACTAAAAGCCTCCCTTCCAGTCAAAATTTACTATATTCTGCAACACCATTTTATAAGATAAATGGGAAAGAACAATTAGATTCTATCAGTGGAGGGTTGTTCTCCCCAGTCTATTTTCTAGCCTTTTGCTCCATTTAGTTAAGAATTCCTAGTAATTCGTCTTTTACCTTTTCAATCAAGACACTAACTCCACAACCCACGATCTCAAAAAAAAAAAAAAAAAAAAAAAAAAAGTCACAAAAATCATCCTGATATTCATGCAGTCCTGTACGCCTTACTCCCCAAAATATATACACTGTAGTTCAGAATTACACTGCTACAAGTTAATGGTTCTATTAGGGTTTTCCTGTGGAAAAAAAATCTAAGAAATCCGATTAATTCCCAAAGCACTGCAGATTTACCTCTAAGAAAAGTGGGACAGAACAGCCTGTGGTTTCACTCAACCTGCAATCTCATGGCTTTATGTAAAAGCTTATGGAAGATTAATTTTCATTTATAAAGGACAGCATGTCCATTTTAGACTTTTGTTCAGAAACACACAATGGGCAGGAAAGTTTAGCGAAAACACAGAACCAACCCTTTGGGGTCAAATCAGCTGTCTTCCACATTATCAACAAAGGAGAGAGAAGGTGGTTTGTGGGTGGCATAACTTTTCCATTCAAACAGAAAAAATTGCTTCCAGATTCTAACTACCCACCCACCCTTCTCCCACAGCTTGAGGCAATATTGGGAACATGGGGTTTAGTTCATAGTCGCTGTGCAACACACTGATGCTAAGAATTCAGGTTTGGAACAGATGGCAGGGCTGTATTCTATAAACTACTTCAGCCTGACTGTTCGGTATTTTAGAAGCCACACCTGTCCACCATCCTTCATACGTCTAGCATGTTAACCACATCCATCACTGCTGCTCCAAGTATGTTAACCTTCACTCGTAAAGAGGTTGTCATTATCTCCCCTCCTTGCTTATGGGAGAACTAAGCTAGGACTCACCTTATCTTTGCAGGGCCTTTGGCAGTTCTGTGCAGCACACACTGCATTCTCATCATCAGACTCCTCAGCTCCTGACCAATCATACTTAGATGGGATATCTAGGACCTTCTTTTCTTTCTTTTTCTCTGTGCTCTCCTTCGCTAGCTCCACTTTTGCTGCAGCTGCCTTCTCTCGTTTTTTCTTCCGCTCCTCTTCTTTGGCCAGCTTCTTGGCCAACTTATTCAACTCCCTTGTCTTGTCCATGGTTAGTTTCAGCTTCTTCTTTTTGGGTTTCTCCAGTTTCTTCAGCTCTTTAGACTTCTGCTTCACTTCTCCAAAGAACTGCTCTACCCTCTCCAGCTTCCGCTTCCGTTTCCGCTCAGAAGAATCTCTGCCTCTCATTTTCAATGGCTTCTCATCCAGGCTGTCATCCTTCATAAAAAAAGACAAGAGATTTTAAAATTGGGAGAATTCCACATGCCCCATTTCCATAGTCTACTGGAGACATCCTCCCACCTCCACCTCCAATAATCCAGGTTTTGGGTGCAGAAAGGACCCTGTCTGACTACCGTGGGGGATGGCAGAGATTAAATAGAGGGGAATCCTTCCTAGCTTTCAGCTTGTCAGAGTGAAGTGATGAATTAAATCAGATTCAACTGTGTAAGAAGAGAAAGGATTAAGAGTCAACGACAGCCTATGGAAAAGCAAAACAATCTAAGAGAAAAGATTCTGGATAAGCAGTTGCTGAATAATGTAAAAGACATTTGTAGGAAGACAATCATTTGTTCCTTAAACATTGGTTTATTCTTGCTTATTCCCCACCCTAATGAAATGCTGCTCATGATAATTGTTTTCACAGAAACCATTTGTTGCAAAATAAGTGACAAACTCTATAAACATTTCTTTCTCAAGAAGGTGTTTGGTTCTCAATGTAGGGGACACAGAATTACAGCGTGCATAACTAAAATTGATTCTAAATTAAAAAGCATTCCAAGTGTCACTGCCGCTAAAACAATGTAAAAATCTGATTTAGATCAGAGGTGAGGATGTGGGGGAAGGAGGGAGAAAGAGGCAGTGCAACACAGGAGAAAACAAGCAACTGTTGCCTCTACAGATAACATCCTTAGCACCAAGCCCCATTTACACCCAAAGAATTCACAAAGTGGACCTCCGCCTTTGCATGAGCACAGAGCCACAAGTTTCCATTTTTACAAAAGTTAACTAGGGCATAGTTAAATGCAAACTAAATGAGCCTATAAAGACTGTCCCTTTAAAATTAGTAGTTTTGGCCAAAAAATAGCCTTCCCAAGGATTAATCTAAAACTCCTCTGCTGTGCAGACAGACAGTTATGGTCTATGTCTACAGAACAAACAGTTTTGCTTGGAGGTGTTTTTGATAGCCAGCACTCAGGCCACTTTTTCAAAATAACTGCACATAAAACAATATTAAGATTACAGAACAAAACATAAGTGAGAAAATGATTAAGGAAGCTCTTTGGGGCACGGACTAACTTTCTGTTCTGTGTTTGTACAATGCCTCACTCAATGGGTACCTCCCCCAGGACTGAGACTCCTGCACAACAATACAAACAATTTTTGGCTACACACAAAACCTTAACTGTGCCCGTCTATGCTCAGGCATTACACCACATTCTTATTAGATGACATACTAGGTTTTCCTGCAAGAAATATACCTTGTTCAGTGTACAAGATAGATGGGATTCAGTGAATGAGGCAACTATTTAATATTTCTTTCTGTGCTCGTTGTGCAGTGTGTAATCCCATTCCTTGTCTACTGCATACCATCTATAACTTGAAGTGAATAAGGAATTCTCTATTCTATAAACTTGTCTGTGGAGTCATCAATGTAGTACCCAAAAGTCCCTTAAATAATTTTATCCTCCTCACCTATGTGAATCAAAACTCAACATTAACCCTACAAAGGTAGGGAGATGAAATGACCTGCCTGAGGTGTCTTAGAAAACATATGGGTAACATAAGTTCCAATTCAGTTTAACCCCAAGTGCTTACTTCCTCTCCCAGAAGTTGCACAATTTATTCATTTCCACTATATGCAACTTTTGGAGTGAATGGAGCAAGCGTGCTCTTGAATGGGCCTCAGATCAATTCACACAATCTTGATTCATTTTCTATCCAATGTGTGAAATGAATGAGGCAGGTGATGTGAGGGGAAAAAACACAGTATGTGATCATATAATAAGAGTTTTGCAATACATATGCAAAGGGGAGCAGGAGTTTAAGATGCACAGGTAACCCTCACAGGTTTTTTTTGTTGTTTTCTCTAAAATGTTTATACCTAATATCCTTCCCTGCCAATAAAATATTGTACAACAAGTGGATACAAAGCTAGACAGTAGAGGTAAGTGTTACTTATTTTGAAATAATTGCCTTCCTACTTTCCTTTAAAAGTGGTTCATATTCTGAACCACCCATTTATTATTTCTGAATGCTTTGCATTGTGTGGCAAATCAGTCCACTCTGCTCCTGTGGGTCCTGTGCTTCGTCCTGTTATGGGGTCCAGGCAAGCCCTGTCTGCCCCTGGTTCTGGGCAGTCAATACTCCACTACCAGCACAGAGTAGGAGGGGGAAGGGGCTCGGGCCCTCCCTCTACTCCGAGCCCCAGCCTAGGGGCCCTAGGAAAGGCAGCTGCATGCTGCTGGTACTGCCACCGGCAACAGTTCCTTCCCCTAGGCTATTTCCCCCTCTTGGTGCTCTTTTACCTCTCTCCGTCGCTATTTTACTTCCTTCGCCTTCCTCCAACACTCCTCTGCTCCTCTCACCACACTCTTGCTGGGGTCAGGCTTTTTATCAGCTGGTCCCTGATTGGTCTCAGGTGCCTCTAATTAGCCAGAACCACACCCTGGTCAGTTTCCAGGGAACAAAGCCAGGATCATTCTGGGGCTTATATATCTGCCTTCAATGACTCTCCTGCTTCCCTCTGGCCCTGGTGTCTCTCAATTGCTCTCAACTTTTTTTTTAAATGAAAGATCTCTGTGTATGGAATTCCCTCATTTTTGGGCAGGTCTAATAAAAGCAATTCCACTAACTTCTGGACAGCAGTGGAATGTTTCTTCTTGTACAAGAAAAGCACAGTTAATGAGACAGCAGTTCTTGCTTTAGAATATGGAAGATGATTAGGTGTCTGTGAAAAGCCCTGCTGCCAGATGCCCACCTCAAAAGGAATACTGAGCTGAAAAGAATAATGTAACCACTTACAAGAGATAAGTATGTATTCAGAGCAAGTTAAACATAGTGGTGAGTGAGGTCTGGTGTTGTGGTTTTATTTGGTTTTTTTATATCTAAGACTATTTCTTTTTAAAAAGAGGCAAGATGCCAAAGGAAAAATTCAAATAATGTTGACCCAATTTTGTTGTGTGCTTGTTTTCCTCCACATATATACCTCCATGATATGAAGGAATCTGTCTTCACAAGGTGGATGCGTGGCCTGTAAGATCCGCCAGATATGCTGGGTCTCATCCAGGGACACCTCCAGTAGATCTCCTATCATCATTAGATCTTCAAGTTGAGATTTGGCACCAGGTGACAGCTCTAGCACAGGGGGTTCCAAACTGCGAGGCACAAGAGGGCTCTTCCGGGGCTGCTTCCTTGGGGTGCTAGAACCTTTCAAACAGAAGGCAAATCAGAAAGGTCAGACAGGAAGGTGCTCAGAAATGAGACAATGGTGTGTAATTTTTCAGTAACAATCTGAAGGTGAAGAAGGTTCAAACAAACTCTGGACATTAGCACAGCCACTGGGCATGAGTAAATATAACAATTTTGGTATATACTTACTGTACAACCCTGACATACTGAACACTAGCTGTCATTCCCACTTGTAGACTTGAAACCCTCTGAGCTTACCTGAGATGACTAACATTACCCTTTACCAGCTAGGATTCCCAATGACCTACTCAGTCCCTTCTCAATGAATAATGCATAGAAAAAACAATACCTGGAGGACAGCTTTTGGAAGCAGATGAATATGCATGTTCAGCACAGAATGAAGGAGCTGTCCACATGTGTGTCACTACTTCCTCTGATTTGATGGGGATCTCCTCATCACAGAATAAATTGGGCTCCAGACTGCTTGAAGATTTCACACTGGCGTTATCCTGAAAAGTCCAGAGTGAGAAAAACATGCACAGGCTGTTACAGCTGGACTTTATCTACTTTGGAGCAGATCCTACAAGAATTCTCAAAAGCTGACTGGACCTAGAACCCGCTTAGAACCATCCTGCCACAGAAGTTGATGTATCAGCATATGGTGCAATTAATGTATCTATTTAAGTAATGAGATGATGGCAGTGGTTCTAGAGAGAGGTCAATGTGTTCCGTACACACTGGCTGAGTGCAGTGGGAAAGAGATTTCATAGCTTTCCCCACAGATTAGCCCCCAAGTGTGAATTCCATTGTCAAGAGAATAATACACCATAGAGGTCCCTACTCTTGAGGCCCAACGACAAGGGATTTATAGACACATGCATACTTTGCATTTCTGAAAGAATTTCAGCTCAGGATAACAGTCACTGGCAAGGGCTGTTAAATGTGGCATCTGTCTATGGATAGAGAGGAATTCAGTAGAGAACGGGATCCTAATCAATTTTTAAACCTGAAATGTCATGAATTTCTTATCCCAGAATTTTGAAAAACATGCTGTGACTAAATTAGGGCCATTAAACTATTTCCGTGGAACCAAGGACTTATGTGCAGTTGATATCTGCTGTACAAAGTTAGAGTCCAGATTAAATTACAAATTGCTGGACTGTTTTGTCACACTTTTAATTGGGGATCATCAGGTGTTCATGAACTCCATGTAATATGTGAAAAAAACCCAACATGAAACTAATAACTTAGAGAATCAACTACTGTCTGCCTACTAAAGAATTGCGCTGGTTAAGGTGCCCTTTCTCTGATTTTAATCTAATGCAACAGTTCATCTTTTAAAATTTTATTTTATTTTATTTAATATTGCAGATCCACCTAGATGCTCCAGTCAGGACTTTGGTGTGCTAGGCACTAAACACAAAAATCAATGGTCACAGCTCCCAAAAGTTTACAATTTAAGAACAGGATGAGAAATAGCAAATGGATATAAAGAGATGTGGGGAGCACAACGTAACTATGAAAAAATGATTGTGTAATAAGCAAGGGTCACAAAAACCATGAGCTGCCTGGCTAATACCAGGTATTTTACCCTTTTGATCCCTCTGATAGAGCTCCTTCATTTTCGCAAAGCATTGCAATGTGTCCTGTTCATAGCCCTTCTCCGCCATGGTACAAGAAGTGTGACCATAGGTATCATAGTTCCTTCAGCTGGAGCAGAACTGGGACTGCACAGCCTCCTTTCCCCCAATGCTGATCAGATCCAGGAGCTCTAATCTGCTCCAAGAGGGTGCGTGTTTGATGTGTGCCATGGCCAGGTTGGAAGTTGCAATGTGAGCTCTCCACGCCAAGCAAGTAGGAAGTGGAATTTCAAAAATTCCAGGGACTTCAATGGGGGAGAAGCAGATAACTGCAAGGCAGCAGAGTTCAAACCGCTGACCAGAGCAGTCAGGATGGGCATTGTGGGACACTTCCTGGAGGCCATTTACCATAACATAACCAAGTGCGGTGTCTACTCTGACACTATGTCACTAAAAGCTTTGATGCAAAAAGCTCCATGCCTCCTGGTCAGGGTGGTCTTATTTTGTCATAAAATCAGAGAGATGGGTTATCCTGGGGACAGGGAATTGTACTGTGTACACCACCACTGCTTTGGTGCAAAAAAGCCAAGTTGGTCGACAAAAAACTGTAGCGTAGATCATGCCTAAGAGAACACTGTCTCATGTTTTTCATAGAAAACAATAAGCAGCATCTCAGAGAAGAGTTTTACATTTTATTTTAATACAGTCTTACTGAAAACACATTTAGCTATGTGAGGTGGGTTTACTAATCTTTGCAGTTTTCTCATGAAAATTCTTCTGAAGCAAGAACATTTCTAAAGCTTATTAATAAGAGCAGCTTTAGCTCTGAATCAGTTCCAGAAGCTTAGTTTATGCTTAGATCCAGAGCTGTACTCCTGAATTCCTCCACACGGTGGGAGTGAACAACTCCACTTCCTACACATGCACAAGTGGGGCAGGGAACAGATGGACAGAGAAATACAAAAGGAGGTTGAACACCAGGAAACTTCTGACAGAGCATGGAGTTTTCAAATCCCACTTTCTACTTTACTATAGCTTGGTGAAGAGATCCTGCTTTGGGCATTAATAATTTGTGACTCATACATAATGTCTCTGATCAGGTACAAAATCAGAACATGGTCCCCATCCTGATCAATATAGCTTAAAATACAATTCCTCCAGTTTCTTGCATCTCCAAATTCCCTGAGAAGTTCAAGTATCTAGAATTTTCTAATATTTAGTACTAGAAAAGTGTTGCTTTAAATCTAGTCATATGACAGACACTGAATTTTGAGTAAAATATTATAAACAAAAACGTTCAGTACTCCAAATCCACGACGTACAGATGAAACACATCAAAACCTCTTTTGAGAAAGGCACAAGGCCACACTGTGTATTTTATGTCTTGTCTACAAATGGAAATTAATCTGGAATAATGTATTGTGTGAACTTAAAATGAAACAGGGATGCGCTGGAGTAACTCAGTGTATGAACACTTGCTCTGAACTAAAACTGCCTTTTTCTGGTTTACCTTAATCCACTTCCAAAATTAATTAATCTAATTTTGAAAAAGACTCTTATTCCAGAAGGGCAATGTCCACACATGGAGGTATTCCAGAATAACTTCATATACAGACACACCCGTAGCACACGAGAGGTTATTACCTTTAAGTCATAACCATACGTCTCCCTGATGTCTTCATCAGAATCTGTTTCTTCATCATCATAGTCTGCTGTTTGCCGCGGGGATGACGACACACTCCCTATCGCCCGATTAAAAGCTGATTGCTGGAAACTAGTCAGGTGGCCCTAAGTGATGAAAGGAAAATACCAATGAAGCAGTAAACAAACGTACAAAATAAGGAGCTGCAGCAAGAATCATTGCTGGAGAGAATTATACAAAGGCTAATTGCCCTCCTTCGGCTTCAGGAATACCATCTGTACATGCACAGCAGAGCCCTAGCAAAACTAATCACCATCTTACGGTCTGGGCAGGAAAAACTGGGATGTTGTCCAAGGATAAGCCACTTTATAAAAAAAATCTCCAATCCTTTTGAGAAATACTTGTGACAGGCCTGCTGAATCCTCATTGTAGCTAGAACTGTCAGCACATGGTCAATGGTAGCACAAGCTTCCTCCTCACAACGACATCATCTCAATAAGCCTCAGTCCTGATGTGGAGGAAACATCTTTAGCAGCTGTAGCAGACCACTTGCAGTCCTCCCTGAAACTGCTGAAAAAGCATTAACTGCTTTAATAACAAATATCTACTGATGACCTCATGTCATTATCTGAGGGCTGCATTCAAACCCATGACCTAGATTAGTGACACGTCTAATGCTCAGCGTGTAACTACGTCTTTCCCATACAACAAGTCATGGAAAGACAAGGCATTCACATTCTGATGAAAGACTGATGAACCATAGTGAAGAGGTAAAGAGTAATATACTTCCGCACACCCTACCTGTAGGTCAGGGTTAGCTGCTGCTTTCTGCAGCTCTGCACTGATTATCTTCTCTGTTTTCTCCCTGGCTGCCTGCTCCACCATGCGCTGGCTGAGAACAGAAAGCTTGGCCAAAGCAGAGGATAGTTCATCAGTGGCTAGTGCCTGCCGTGCTCGATCCTGCCAGCTCATGGCACGTTCAGTCAGGCACTGAAGTGCTTCACCCTCTGGCAGCCGTACAGGTAGCTTCTGCAGGGATACCAGCAGAGACAAGATGGTTTCAAGCCGGGGCCTTCGAGAACGCATGCAGAGTGGGCACAGGAACTTGACTTCTTTGGCCTGCCAGCTGGAGCCCTTCTTTTGGGAGCTGGTTTTGGGGAGGGGCACGCAGGTGCTATGAAACCAATCTTTGCAGAGCTCACACTGTAGCATGAACCCACTAGCTGTTTTACGACAGATGCAGAACTTGACTTCCTCTATATGGTCCACCATGGTCATCTTAGCTAGGTTAGCTGCCCTTAGGCCGTGCATGGCTTCAATCTCCTTCTGTTCCCGGTCCTTGAATACAGCCACCTGTACAGCACAGAGAATAATAGCTGATAACCCTTCAGAGCAAGTGGACACAAGGTTTTACTACCAGAGTAGATGATGCTGAAATGCAAGGATCTATCAAGAATCTCCTGAGCACAGTGACTCAAAAGTCAGAAGAAAAATGCAATTCTAGTTACAACTTTCTTGCCAGAGCCCTGCTATTCCCCAACTTTCATATAGAATAACCACCTTATGTTTCCACAACACCTGTCTTCCCAAAAGCTTCCAAAGCTCTCTGCAAACAGAAACCCATGCTGTATCAGGGAACACTTTTGCTACACTGAAATGCAATGACCTCTCAAGTGATGCACTGGCCTAAGAGTTGCTGAAATTTCACTTTTTCCAATTTAAATTGCAGGGAAGACTTAGAAGGGAAAAATGTACTTACTCAAATTGGAATTTGGCTCAGAAACCCATATTAATGCCCCCTATTCCCAAGTAAAAGCCAATGGGCTCTTTAATGACCACAATGGGACTGGAGATTGGATCTAAGAAAAACCAGCAAGAGTTTTAAGCTGCAGTGCCAGCTTTACCTGACGTCAGGGAGGTTAGAATACAGCAGCTGCAGTCTGCATTAAAGTGGGGAGAAACCATAACTGTCTTGTTACATTAATAATGTGATGGCCACATCTGCTGATAAATAGTCACGCAGCCCTTAATGGGGTCATTTTGCACAACCCTAACAAAAGGGGGGGGGGACTTCTGCTTGCACCAACATTTTGCTTTAAACAGCTCTGCTTCTTTAATTGTAGTTCTCAAAGCCATGTTATTTGGGTAGAACTTAGTTCAGTCTGATGCATGGCAGGGTATAATCTAAGAACGTCTTTTTTCACATTGCTTTTAGTGGGTTAGTGACAGCTCATTTCTTTCAGTGGTTATGAAAGGGTTTCAGTTTATATTCATAAACGGTGAATGGAAGAGTGCACATTTATTAACCTATGTTCAATTAAAGCTACACTTAGCAAATCCCCACTCCACCTCAATGTATTTTCTTTCTGAATTGTACTTCCCTCTCCTTCCACTGTCCATATATGTTTAAAATAGCTTAACTGTATACTTTTATCAGGCCTATTGGGAGGTATTCATTTAATGATCTGCAAGATTTTCACAAGGATGAGAACAGCTGGCAGGCTAAACTTTTAAGCACCTCTAATTCATTTGCATTTAAACATTAACAGGCTCCATCAAAAGCCCCAGAAGACACCAGCCTTACTGCACAGCATCTCACCACAGATGCAGTGTCCCTGATCTCCTCCAGTCCATCCTCTAGTTCACTCAGGGATTCCAGATCAAGATCTTTCTCCTTCTCCATTAACTCCTTCACCCTCTTCCGTCTATTCTTACTGCTTCCATAAACTCCAATATCACCCCGGGGGCTCAGAACCTGTAAACACAAAGGCAACCATGTTAAGTCCCAAAGACACCAATCATATGAAGCTACGTAAGGTGTTCCAACCATAATACTATGCTCTCTGAGCACAGATGAGAACAATATACTATGGAATCATTACAAATCATAGTAGACACTTTTCATTCTTGCCACAGAACACAGGTTTTACTCTACCTTCTTACAGGTAACAGCAGAAACCTTCAGTACACAAAAGTCAGACTCACCAAAAGGAGACCATATGCCTGCCCATGTCCCTCCCTCATGTGGGACTGATATTTATGTTCTACCCTACCATCTTAAGAAGGGGGTCACCTATAACTCATATGCCCCCTTCCCAGGTTGCAGAGGGGCATCAAGACAATTCCCTGGCTCTCATACACCAGTAAACCCCCGATTCTCTAAAGAATCGCCCAGCTCCGTTCCCTGGCTCCTGCCGACAGCAGGAGACGCTGGGGGATCGAGGGGGCGGCAGAAGCTCCGGCGGAGCTGCTGACGCCCCCCGAACCCCTGGACTGAGCTGGGTGGCCGGCTCCGCTTTGAGCCAGCCCCCCAGCTCAGTTCCCGGGCTGCTGCCGACAGCAGGAGCCGCTGGCGGATCGGGGGGCGGCAGAAGCTCCGGC
>ML685921.1:1085087-1153824 GCA_007922175.1 Pelusios castaneus
TCTGAGCATGCTCAGAGCGGGAGATTTGAATCTCCCCAGCCCGGCCGGAGCAGGACGTGGATTCAGCTGCTGCGCGCGCAGCTGAGTCCCCGCCGTGCATATATACCACTGTCGTTTAGGTATATAGATAACTGTCTGCTGCTCACCTGTAACAATGTGTAGCTTGAGTTCTTCTTCAGGAAAGTCCTTGCCGTGCGCTCCCTCCAGGCACGGGCTGCTGCCACCTGTGACTCCACCTGTGGCAGGGCATCAAGGCGCACTGGAATTGGACGGCCTTTCGCAGACAAGCTCTCCAGCTGCTCCAAATAGGCGTAATTGCTACCATTCTGGGGCAGAACACAATACTCTGAGCCACAGAACTCCAGCACTGACCTTAATCACCAAGCAAACTTTGCCCTGAATTTCCCCCTCTGGGCGGACTGATATTTTTAGTTATTCCTGTACAATAGAAACTTCCCATTAAAAGGATAATCTCTAACAGGACTGGCTGGCTCAGGGAACTTGTATTCAGATAGCATTTCGCCTCTAGACTGCTGCTTCAAATTCAACCAAGTTAACAATAATCCAAAGTTACTAGCTGATGGTTGCTGAGAAGCTGATGTAAAATGAGTTGGTAGTTCTTCATCTAGCTTCCAGTAAACATGTGACTACATCAAAGATCACCACCATCACCACTGGCAGTCTCAGCCTAGAAGTCAAAAACTACATGGACCACGGAGCCAACTACTCTCTCTTTCCTAGATATGACCTCTCTGGGCCAAGGCTGAAACACATCATTAGTAGTATAGTAGTGCAAAGAGGATGTGTGCACTGTTATTGTCCATGTTGTACCTATTCTGTAGACAGAAGACTTAAGTCTCCAGGGCTGTCCTATCTGGCATCTCATGAAAGCTCTAAACAAGTCAAAATAAAACAAATCCTTTCCATAGTCAGCTCAATGACTTGGAGACCTGGATGTACCAAGTCTTGCAACACAGCTACACGTATCTCCAGGGCAGTTTGTACACCAAATCACTCGAAGACCAAATTAGGGCCTTTACAAAGCTGCATTTGGGATAATGGAGAAAACTGATGACCTTTGTGGTTGATGGTGGGATACCCACAGAAAACGGAAAATGAAAAGAAGAGGTTTTCAGTGGGGGAGCAGATGGCAGCTCAGAATAAAGAATTCAAACACAAAAAGAATAGGATAAGCAATAAAAAGCTCCCACAAGTTTCACTTACCCTCTGGCCTCCTTTCAGAACAGAGCTCTTAAAAAGAGAAAGGAGCACACGCTAAGAGACTTCACTGCCTGCTGTTACCCCCTACCTGAATGGCCTCCACTTTGGCTGTCCAGTCTCTAGCTCGCTGCAGGGCTTCTCTTAGTGCCAATACATTGGGAAGGTATGCTGGGATATTCTTTGCTTCATTCACAATGTTTTCCAGGGCCATCATGCTTTGTCGTGGTCTAGTGTGAGAAAAACCAGAGTCCAGCCTTATCTCAACAAAGTGTCAGTCAAGTGACGTCATGATTAGGGCAGGTGACATGGCAACTGTATCATGGCACTGCAATGCAGGACACCAAAGCCCCGGAGGGGGCTGTTCACTGCGAGATGCCAGCGGAGAGGAGGACATTGACAGCTATTCATCACCAAGGTCAGAGGACACTGCCTCAGCAACAGAGCTCGAATTCAATCTCCTGACCTTGGCAGGAAGCTGGTGATGGTGACAATCTCAGAGTTAAAAATAACAGCAAAGTCATTGTGATAATACTGTGGCCCCATCCCTGGGCCACTGACAACCCAACATGGCATCATCTCTACAAGAACTGTTCACTACTCGTAGTTTAAACACAGTGAGTCACATGGCATTAAACAATGGAGAAACTGGCTAGATTTTCACAGCCCCTGCTCCTCACTGTGTTCTTAAGGCAGACAGGGCATGTACTTAAGGGGACATTCTGACTATCAGAGCATCGCTACTAAGGGAATGCTCACCTTGCCTGTAGACAGACCTTGGCCTTCTCTTCCCATCGCTCAGACACTGTAAGCAGCTCCTGCAGCTCAGCCATGGCTTTTTCTACAGCATGATGTGGTGCCAGCCCCACACCAGAGTCAATCAGCTTCTTCATCACATCCAGAGTGACCCTCTGAGGATCCGAGAGTGTCAACCTCACTTCATCCAGCCAACGTGCTTGTTGAAGTTCTTGCTTCAGAAGGGGCAGTTCTGGAAGTTCCACATAAAGGCCAGAGCCCATGTCTATCAACATTTGCAACTTGGAAGAGTCTGGGATCTCATCCATCATGGCTTCTTGAGCACGCTCGTGAAACTCCTCCACATCATCTAGAAGGTTCTGAAAAAGATATACACAGCAAGCATGGGCAGCCATTCAGCAACAAATATGTACAGCAGAATCAAAGCAAGAGCTGTGCAGCTGCTCAGCCAAAGGCATCAAATTACTATGACCAGCCCTGTAAAGGCTCAGAGCTATATATGCCATCTGGATTATTAAACCACCAATACTGATAGCTGCAGCTAACAGATTATCTAAACTAAACAAGTTTTTACTAATCAACAACGCAAGATGGTGGAGAAAGGCATCAAAAGAACAGGCAGCCAGAAGCTGAAGCCAGACAAAGTTAAATTAGACATTTAGAAATAAGGCACTTTGTTTTTTTTAAACAGAGTGATTTACCACTGCAACAAAATATCAAGGGAAGTGGTGGATTCTCCACCTCTTGTAGTCTTAGTATGAAGACTGGTTGCCTTTACAGAAGATATGCTTTAGCCAAACACTAGCACAAGTTACTGGCTTCAGCACAAGAGTGACTGGGAGAAATGTAAGAGCTGTGACATACCGGACATCTGACCTGATGAACTAGTAGTCTCTTGCAGCCTTAAACCTATGAATCAAGGGAAAAATACCGAGGGGGAAAAAAATCTAGCTTTGCTTATTTTGCTAACCCACTGATGATAGGATTCCTTGTGTGGGTGATCATTGTCCCTTACATCTAAAACTAACAATGAATAATATAAATGCCAATGTACACCATCTGGTTAAGGGAAAAATCCACAGAGGCAAGTGATCTCATTAAGACTCGTTCCAGAGCTCTCTAATATTCAGAGAATCAACAAGCTTTTGCTAGACATGACCCCAAATTTGCAAATTAATGACTGTACATCATGAGCTTTACTGAATGGGACACTTAGGCCTGACCTATACACAGTTTTTGTACTGTTATAACGGTTTAGATGAAAAATTAACTCCCTGACCCTTACGTTGGACACAGTTATACAGGTATAAATCTGTTTATATTGGTACAGTTTACTCCTCTTCCAATAACCAGTCAGACACGTTTATACAGGTGTAACTGCATCTATCCTGGGAGGAGGGGGGTCATAGGTTGGTGAATTTCCAAGCCAGAAGTACTACTGTGATCATCTCGTCTGACTTCCTTCATAAACACAGGCCATAGCGTTTCCCTAAAGTATTTCACGGAGCATATCTTTTAGAAAAACATCCAATTTTATGCTCCTTCTGAAGAAAATAGAAAGAGGCATAAACACCGATAACTGAAGTGCAAAAAAAAAAAAAGAAAAGGAAAAAATAGTTAGACCAAAAAATTTTTTGAAGAACAACTAGCCAAAGACTCAAAAAGTAATAGCAAAATTTGTTTAAATACATCAGAAGAAGGAAGCCTGCCAAACAACCAACAGGACCATTGGACAATTCAGATGCTAAATGAGCTCAATCAAGGAAGATAATGTTGCAGAGAAAATAAATGAATTCTTTGCATTAATTTCCCCAGCTGAGGATGTGAAGGAGATTCCCAAATCCGAGCAATTCTTTCTAAGTGACAAACTGAGAAACTGTCCCAGAGTGCGTATCATTAAAGGTGGTTTTAGAGCAAATGGATAAATTAATGAATAGTAAATACTAGGACCAGCTGATATCCGCCCAGGAGTTCTGAAGGAATTCAATTGTGAAATTGCAGAACTACTAACTGTGATATGACTTTTGTACCAGAGGACTGGAGAATAGCTAATGTGATCTCAATTTTTTAAAAAAGGCTTCAGGGGCGATCCTGGCAATTACAGGCTAGTAAACCTAACACCAGTGCCAGGTAAATTGGTTGAAATGATAGTAAAGAACAGAATTATCACACAAGTAGATGAACACGATTTACTGGCGAAGAGTCAATACGGTTTTTTAAAAGGGAAATCGTGTCTCACCAATATACTAGAATTCTTGGGGGGGGTGGGATAGGAGGGGGTGTTAAGCATATGGAAGAGGGGGAGATAGTGTTCTTAGATTTTTAGGCTATGTCAACACTAAAAAGTTAAGCAGACTTTGTTAAGTCGCCTTAATAAGGTTGACTTTAAGTCGACAAAGTCGACAACTTTTCTCGTGTAGACATAGCCCCTTGAAGACCTTAAGTCAACTTAACGCTTGAAATCTACTTAATAAGGTCGATTTAGGCACTAATCCCTGTCCCCACTGGCTTTATGTCAATTTAAGGAGTTGACTTAAAATGAGGTATTATTAAGTCGACTTAAGGAAGTGCTTAAATCGACTTAAGGAAAGCCCAGTATAGACATGGCTTTGTTTAGGTCGATTTAAGCCAAGTTTCTTAAATAAAGTAAGCTGTCATGGGATAAGAAGGAAGGTTCTTTCATTGATCAATAACTGGTTAAAAGGTAGGAAACAAAGGGTAAGAACAAATGACCAGTTTCAGAATGAAGAGAGATAAACGGTGGTGTCCTCACGAGATCTGTACAGGGACCAGTACCTTTATCTATTACCTTCATCTATCAAATCGGGTATCCAGATAGTCTGGAAGGATCTATTTTCTATAAACAAGTTTATTGGATTGGCATTAAATATTACCTTCCTTTAATCCTTTATTAATTGAGTCCCATATGAGCTGCTTCATGATGTTGCCCAGATCAACATCAGACTGCCAAGACTATAGTTATCGAGATCATCCCATTTACCCTTTTACGTATTTCAAACATTTTTAAATTACCCTTTTTAAAGTGCTACAATTTTTGAATGTAGGCAAGGCCATAGTTTTTTCAGATGCACTTGCAAATGAGTGCAGGAGAGATATTAGCAGATTGTTCATTTCAGGTACAATTTCTAGCGTGTCTGTCAGGCAAATCTGCATTTAAAACAATGCAGATTACACTGTGAAGAAGATTACAAGTTTGGGTTGGCACTCCTCTGGCCTAAGAGTGTCATGGTAAGTATCTACTGGGCTGAAATTAGAGATGAAAAATCCCATTGAATGACTGTTCCTTAATGAACTTCAGTGTTTTGTCCAATGTCATTTTAAATACCACAAATGAGATTTCCACTACTTCTGTTGAAAGACTATTCCACAGACTTCTTGTAGGAAAAATACAACATGGCTTTACAAAAGGGAGATCGTGCCAGACCAACTTGATCTCCTTTTTTGAAAGGATAACAGATCTTTTAGATAAAGGGAATGCGGTGAACGTAGTTTACTTAGATTTCAGCAAGGCATTTGATACAGTTCCACATAGGGAGTTATTAGTTAAGTTACAGACGATGGGGATTAATATGAATATAGTAAGGTGGATAAGGAACTGGTTAAAAGGGAGACTACAGCAGGTCATACTGAAGGGTGAACTGTCAAGCTGGAGGGAGGTTGCCAGTGGAGTCCCTCAGGGATCTGTCTTGGGACCCATCTTGTTCAACCTTTTTGTTACTGACCTTGGCACAAAAAGCAGGAATGTGCTAATAAAGTTTGTCATACACTCCCCTGCATTTTATTTCCTCCCACTCTGTAACTTTCCTGTCTTCAAAGCGTCTGACGAAGTGGGATTTTCTCCCACGAAAGCTCATGCAATTAATAAATCTGTTAGTCTTTAAAAGTGCCACAGGACTCTGTTGTCTTTCTACAATAGACTAACACGGCTACCCCTTTGGAATTTGACTAATGAAGTTTGTGGATGACACCAAGTTGGGAGGTATTGCCAATACAGAGAAGGATTGGGATACCATACAGGAAGATCTGGATGACCTTGTAAACTGGAGTATCAGGAATAGGATGAAATTTAATAATGGGAAGTGCAAGGTCATGCATTTAGGGACAAATAACAAGCATTTTTCCTATAAGTTGGGGACACATCAGTTGGAATGGACTGAGGAGAAGGATCTGGGAGAACTGGTTGATCATACGATAACTATGAGCCACCAATGTGATGTGGCCATGAAAAAAGTTAGTGGTTCTAGGATGTATCAGGAGAGGTATTTCAAGTAGAGACAGGGAGGTGTTATTTGCCACTGTACAAGGCACTAGTGAGACCCCATCTGGAATATTGTGTTCAGTTCTGGTCCCCCATGTTTAAAAAGGATGAATTCAAATTGGAACAGGTGCAGAGAAGGGCTACAAGGATGGTCTGTGGAGTGGAAAACCTGCCCTATGAGTGGAGGCTCAAGAAGCTTGGCTTGTTTAGCCTAACCAAAAGAAGGTTGAGGGGGGATATGATTTCTCTCTATAAATACATCAGAGAGATTAATATCAGAGAGGGAGAGGAATTATTTGAGTACAGCACCAATATGGACACCAGAATAAATGGTTATAAACTGTCCATCAAGAAATTTAGGCTTGAAATTAGACGCAGGTTTCTAACCATTAGAGGAGTAAAGTTCTGGAATAACTTCCAAGGGGAGTTGTGGGGGCAAAAACTATAACTGCTTTCAAAACTGAGCTTGATAAATGTATGGAGGGGGTGGTATGATCAGATAGCCTATTTGGAAAATTGACTGATCTTTGTCTACGGGTGGTGGATATACAAGTGGCCTAAGAAGGGAGGGTACACGGGGTGGGTTCTGAGTTATTACAGAGAATTGTTTCTTGGGTAACTGGCTGTTGAGACTTGCCCACATGCTCGGGGTTTAACTGATCGCCATATTTGGGGTCGGGAAGGAAATTTCCCCCAGGGTGGATTGGCCTGAGCTTTGGGGGTTTTTCCATCTTCCTCTGTAGGGCAGGGCATGGCTCACCTACCGGTGAATTCTCTGTATCTTAAAGTCCTTAAATCATGATTTAAGGAGGTAAATAACTCAGTCATAGGTTGGTGGCCTATTGCTGGAGTAGGTGGGTGAGGTCTTGAGGCCTACATTTTGCAGGAGGTCAGACTAGATGATCGTACTGGTCCCTTCTAACCTTAAAGTCTATGTGTCAAGTTTTCCCTACAATTCAGTTTTAAAAGTTTCCCTTTAATATTATCTTCTCATTACTCTTAGCTACATCCATAAAGACCATTATAATTAGTTTCCCTCTTTCTTGGTGTTTACATTCTTCAAATATTTGGAGATTTTTCTTCTCTACTATCTCTTAACCAAGCTCAGTACAGCTGTTATAGTTTAAAAATTTCTCTCAAATCAATGCTCTCTAGCTCTTGTCCTTTCCTTTTTCAACTTCTTTCAATTTGTCAGTGTTTTCCTGGTAAGGTGGTGCCTAGAACTGAAAACATAGTACAGGCAGACACTGTAGCTCCATTTATACCTGATACCAGGTGATGCATACAAAAGCTTATATGCTAGGCAGCTTCACATCCTTTGGAGTAACTGGGGAGAGATAACATTCCAACTGATAAACAGGAGAGATTATGACATGAAAGGAAAAGTTTTTAGCATTTTTTCCATTTGAGTTCAGATTGTTTTTCATGACCTTTGTTACCTGGTCAGCCAGAGCACAGTAACAACGCCCATTTCTGCTCAACTGCATCAAAGCATATTGCTGGAAGCAAGAAAACTTTCTTAGTAGCTAAGAAAGGAGGAGCCTGGAAAATAGCATATTTCTGGGGGAAAGGGGCTGCAGAGTAAAATCAAAAAGAATAAAACTACAGGAGAGGCAAAATTACCTTGCAATGTATATGGGAAACTTCACCAATATAGAAATCTAATATGCAAAACAACTCATGTAAAACCTACCTTTACTTGTCGGGCCTGACTGATGACACAAGGAAGGCTGAATAGCTGGTGGACAAATGCTTTCAGCTCCTCCACCGTGAGCTTGGTCCGAGTCCTCCCACTATCTGAGCTCAGCTTGCTGCATGAATGAAGGCATGAAAAGTTACAAACAATATTGGGTGCAACAGTGGGCAATATTCATTTGAATGAGCTCCCATCAGAAGAGAATATCAGGACTCTCAAGAAGTTTAAAAGTCTCATCACTGCAGGGCTCATGCGACCATTAACTGACTCTTCAGTCAATTTCATTGACAGGCACCACAGAGCACCCAAGTGTATTAACAAGGAGCCAATACATTCCTATCATCTCTGCAACATGCACACTGTAATTCAATAGCAAACACACTTTCTACTGCAGTCAACACAATGTACCATTACATCAGTAGCATGCCTAGGAGGAGCCACAATAGGCAATAGGGTAGGAGTAGTGGATGTGGCCAACAGAAGCTACTTAGCTATCAGTAATTGGAGTTCTTTGAGATACATTTGTTCATAAAGAATCCACTAAATCTGTGCGCAAGTTGGGCAACTTTTAGCCAGCAGTGTCCTTTGGAGCTGCGCATATATCCCCTGCACCATTGTGCTCCCAAAGCAAGAGATTAACAGCAGGGCAGCCCCAAACACCATTCAATTCCTTCACTAATTCAAACACACAGACCGGGCCTCCTTATCAGTGGTGATGGAGAGGGGATTCTGGAATCCATGTGGGCAAAAGCATACCAAAGAACTTGAGTAACTCTAAGGTAAATAACTGCTTTCCTCTTCAAGATATGTGATTGGACTCCTATCTGTAGAACTGCCCTACCAAGTGGCACATTTGGTCTAGAAGATGTAGCAGTGACTGATAAATGGATGAACTGAATTCCAAGGAGCTGCTCTAATAAACTTCAAAATAGGGACCTCCTCTGATGTCAACTGGGCACCTGAAGAGCATTACCTGTTTCCTCGTGTATTAGGGTATTTGTTCAAACAAAAAATGTTCATGCAGTCTGCATCCCATTTAGAAAGCGTTAGAGGATACAGCCTGCCCCTTAGATTTATTACTAAAAGCTACACCAAGCCTAGCTGATTTATAAAAAGGCTTCATTCCAGAAAGTTAAAAAATCCTAAATCCTGAGAATGATCAGTGAGTGGAGCTTAGTTTCTGCATGAGTATCATGAAACTTGGGCAAAAACACTAGTAAGCAATTAAAATAAAGTCAAACTATTTTTGGTAAAAATTCTCTCTGTATTTTGAGTGCAATTATGCCCTTATGGAACAGTACGCTGAGGGCCAGCCCAATCATGAATTTTGTTCAACTGCTACCACGTGTGGTGAGAAGGAACCAAGTGGCAGTTCGGACTGCTCTGCCTTCACTGCAGAGAGTACACATGCCAGCTACAAGATCCTGGGTTTGCATGCACACAGCTAACATAGGATCTTTGTAGATGATCAATGCTTGAAGACACCTATGTTACATTAGTCCCAGCTTCTCACTGCCCAATGGCCCTCGTGAAGATTGGACTGCCACCGTGTTAGATGCTACACAACCACATCAGTCTCTGCCCTAAAAGCTTACAATCTTGCAATCTTTTTTTTTTTTTTTTAAAAGGGAACCATACGAGAAAACAGACAGAAATGGGCACATGTCTAGTTAGCAGTTTGTTTGTTTTTAAGTAACCTGATGCCGATCCAACCGACCCAAAAGATGTCAGACAAATTTTGGCACTGTGATTCAGCAGGTGCCAACTTAACGCATATGCTCTGGGAATGCTCTTAAACCTGTAGGCTTTGAGCAGAACTTAATGGCAGAGATATTTTTTCTTATCAAATATAATTGTGTTACTAGCTAAACATATAATTTTAAAGCTAATGGATGTTTACTGGAAGATGAATAAATCGAAGACTCTGGCTAAGCAGAGCACTAAAAATTATTAAAAGACTGGTACTGCAAAATTGGAATTCCAAAAAGCAACCAACAACTGAAAACTGAGGTACTGACTTTGAAAGGTTGGCCACTATGGAAAGAGGAAGTTGCCTTGTGCAGTAATGATGGTTCTTTGAGATGTCTCCCCCAATGGGTGCTCCACTGACGTAATGCCTACATCCTTGCACCTCTGATCAGATATTTTAAATAGCAGCGTCCATTCATCAGACCACACGTGCACTCTCTCTCTTGGGCTCCGCCTTGAGGCTAACTAGCGCTGCACAGGCAAACCACCCTATATTCCTTCTCTACCGCATAGCCCCTATTTAGAAATCCAAAGCAAAGGAAAGGAGGGTAGGTTGCGGTGCACTCATCAGGACATACATCTCAAAGAACCATCTTTGCTGCACAGGGTGAGTAACTTCTTTTGCAAGTAATGTCACTATGGGCGATCCACTGTAGAGGACTCCTGAGTAGCATCCCTGATGGAAGACTGGGGCTTTGGAGTGGAGTCTGTTATGAATGACAGTACTGTGGAGCTGAAGATCGCATGGGAAGCTGAGTCTCTAGTGATTGCATAGTATTCTGCAAAAATATGACTAGACACTCAAGTCACTGAACCTGCAGACTTCTGAGATGGGAACATCTTTAAGGAAGGCAATTGAGAAAAAAAACTGATCTCATGGAATGTGCATGGATTTCAGATGAATGGAGGTAACTATTATCACACTAATTTGCTAACACAGCTCAAGATCTATTTGGACAGACTTTGATCTGATTTCACAGCATCTTTCAACCTCTCTGCAACTGAGAAGAGCATCTTAAGAGATTTCCTGAAGACCTTTGTCCTATACAAATTAAAGGCCAAGGCTCTCCTAATGTCAAGCATAGGAAGTATGGCCTCCCTGCTGTCACAGTGAGACTTTGAACAGAAGGTGGGCAAGTGAATGGGCTGATTCATGAGGAAAAACAAGGTCTTTTTAGGAAAGAACTCTGAGTTTGGCTTCAACGTGACCTTGTCTTCAATTAATAATGTGAAGGAGTGGTGTGCCGCTAACACAGCCATTTCCCCTATTAAACACGCTGAGGTGATGGTTATTAGGAACACTGCCTTCACTGACAGAGCAAGAAAAAAAGTGGCCCTAGGTTCAAAGGATGGTCTAGTTAGGCTCTTCAGAACTAGATTCAGGTCCCAAGTCAGAGTGGGGAGTCTGGGTTGTGGGAAGATATTTCCAATGCCCTTGAGGAATCTCTCTTTGTTGCTGAATGGGCAAAAGCAGAGTATCCACCAATCTGTTGATGTAAAGCCATGATGGCTGCAGGATGTACTTTGAGAGAGCTAAAAGATAGCTCCATCCTCTTGAGGCCAAATATGTAGTCTAGCACAAAGGAGGCAGATATCAAGGCAACTTGTTTGGAATTACACCAGGCCTAGAATCTTTTCCAGTTTTGCAGGTAAGTGTGGTGGGTAGCTTTTTTTTTTTTTAAACTGTTTGATACCACTTCTTCAGAGCAGCAGCTCTCTCTGTTGCAACCAAGAAGGAGCGATGCCTAGAATCAGAGGATTAATAGGCTGGAATGAGGAGTTTGCCCATGGTTCTGAGAGAGATGGTGAGAAATCGGCTTGAGAGGGATTGGAAGACACATCACTAGCTATACTAGGTATGGGTACTACATCCATCTCAGCCAGGTGGGAGAAATCAGTATAATTCCACTTTTTCTCTTCATTTTGATCAGAACATTCGTCAACAGATGGAATGGAGAAAAGGCATACAAAAGGCCTTTGTCTCAGGGAAGGAGGAAAGTCTCTCCTCAGTGTTTCCAGAGATCAGCTCAGGAGCAATAGAGTGACCATTTCCTATTCACGTAAATAGCCAACAAGTCTATTGTTGGGGTTCCCCAGTCAGAGAATACACAGTGGCACTCTGGTGGTTTCATTTCCCATTGTCATATGAAAACTTAACGCTGAGACTGCCTAGCAGGTAAGAGGCTGATATGAGAACTTTGTAGGGAATGAATAAATTCTTCAGCATTAGTGCTTCCAGGTACAAAGAAAATTATCTGGGTCCCCTTTGTCAATTTATACAGAACATGCACACTACGTTGTCTGTCATGACTTTTGTGCGTCTCTCCTTCATTTCTGGAATAAAGTGTGGGCAAGTATTTCTGATCACTCTTCATTTTAAGATTTTGATATGGAGAATCCATTATGTGGGGGATCAATAGCCCTAAATTTTGTGGTTGTTCATGTGGGCTCTACGGCTTCTTAAGGATGTTGATAGAAGCAATGCTGGGAAGATTGTATGAATGCGACCTCTGCATAGACATTCACTGGGCCTTTCCATCATTCTAGGGAGTGTTTCGGTTTGTCTAGCCTGTCCTTTTTTAATATGTAGAAAGACCTGAGTCACACCTGTAGATACCTCATGTGCAGTCTGGCACGAGATATCACAAACATGCCTGCTGCCACGTGTCCAAGAAGCTGGAGACAATTCCTGGCTGTCATTTGTGGGCTGGCTTGAACTGTCAGACTGGACAGGGTGTGAAATCTGCATCATGGGAGGAATGCTCTCACCTGTACTGGGTCAAGATCAGCCCCTGTGAACTCCAAGAGCTCTACTGGATTTAGGGTCAATTTTTGGTGTTTATTTGTAAATCCACTTGAGTGACTGTCTATTGTCCTCTGGATGGTCTGCAGGGCATCAAAGGAGCAGGCTCTGATGATGCAATCATCCAAGTATGGATAAATCATGATCCCCAACGTGGAAAGATGGGCCACTACTAGAGAAATGACCTTGGAGAATATTCTCGGAGGAATGGGAGGCCAAAGGAAAGCACTTTATATTGATAACGATCCGGACTGAAGCTAAACCTGAAAAATCATCTATGGTTGGATTGATATATGGAAGTAGCCATCCTGTAGGTTGAGGGCAAAGAATCAATCAATCTCCCTGCTCCAGAGAGGGTATACTGTCTCTGCTAGTATCACCATCTTGAAACTTTGTGCCTTCATTTATATGTTTCGTGCTCTTTGATCTAGTATGGGTCTCCAACCTCCATTTTTCTTGGGAATCAGGAAATACTGGGAATAAGAGCCCTTGCCTCTGAGGTGAACAACAACTGGTTCTATGGCTCCTAGGTTGAGCAGGTGATCTATTTCCTGTCTTAACGGTCTCTCCTGAAAAGGGTCCCTGAATAGGAATGGATAGGAAGGGTGAAGAGGAAGGAGGGAGACAAAGTGATTAGAGTACTGCTGGAAATTACCTCAAAGACCCATCTGTCGGAAGTTAAATCTTCCCAGTGTCAAAGGAAAAGAGTAAGGAAACATTTATAGGGAAGTGGGAGGTCTATAGTCACAGCTTATGTTGTGGGGAGTAGTCTCTGAGCCTCAAACCAATACATCAAAACTGGTGTTTCAAGGTCGAGATGTTGAGGACTGAGGCGCAGATAGTTTACGCCTAATCCCAGGCCTCTTTCACTGTGACCCATAGTTGTGTTGTGTTGTCAGGAAGCAGGGTGGTTAGGATCTGTGAGATGACTGTGAACTGAATATCTTCTTTGACCCCAGTGTGTAGATCTCTAGCAAACATAGGCTGGCTTTGGATTCCTTCAGAGCAATGGATCCCAACCTGTGGCGCACAGGGGCTTTCCAAGTGGCCCACAGCTCCTCTCCTGCTGAGTGCAGAAAGGAGCTGCTAGGTAACAAACCAAGCTAAGTGTGTTTCCACAGGTCTAAAAGACGCCGATGCAGGCTCTTTGCTGCAGCCAAGGGGATTGGAGATCAATGCTCTTCTCCCTTGGTTCCAGCAAAGAGAAAAGCACTCTACCTGTATCTGTGGGTGCTGAGGTCCCTGCTGGAGCCAGAGGGAGTGGAGCATTGATCTTCCATCCTTCTGGCTGCAGAACAAAGCTACTCCGAGGGACCCAGGAGGAGTGCAGAGGGCTACAGCACACATGTGGTTTCCCTGCTGCATCTGGGGAGATGGGAGATCAGCAAAGAGGCTGCTTCCTCACTGAAGTTCTTCTGGCTGGAAGCAAGGGGGGGGGGGGGGGAGGAGACAGTCCTGCTGGCAGAGACTGGTTGCCCTTCTGGGTTGTAAAAATTATATCTGTTGTCCTTGAGCCAGAAAGATTGGAACCACTTCTTTAGAGTATGGAGTGATGTGTCAGTCTTGTCTGCAAAAAAGGGAGGTTACTCACCACAGCTGCTGTAACTGGAGTTCTTCGAGATGAGTGGCCCTGTGGGTGCTCCACATATGGTGCTGGTGCGCCCCCGCACGACAGATCGGAGATTTTAAATAGCAGTGTCCGTTGGAGCCACTCATTGTCCTCGCGCGTCTTTTTGGCAACATTTTTAAAGCGCAAGCGGCTCCCGGCACCTCAGTCCCTTCTCTACCCAGAAACATAGAGATAGGAGAATCCGAAGTAGAGAGGGGAGGCGGGCGGGTAGTGGAGCACCCACAGGGACACTCATCTCAAAGAACTCCAGTTACAGCACCTGCGGTGAGTAACCTTCCTTTCTCCCTCGAGAGATGTCCCTGTGAGTGCTCCACATATGGTGATTAGCTAGCAGTGTCCTTCAGTGTAAGGAGGGACTTTGGATCCTCTCCTATTTATTGATGATAATATGGATTGACCAAAGGTCGTATCACACCCCGCGTTTTTATCTATAGCGTAGTGCCGGATAAAGGTGTGTTCTGATGCCCAAGTGGCTGCTTTACATATATCTGTGATCGATATGTTATTCAAGAATGCCGTGGTTGTGGCTACTGCTCTAGTGGAGTGAGTTCGAATGTTTTGCGGAGGTGTGGTCCCTGAGAGTGTATAACACTCGTCAATGCAGCCAGCTATTAGCTTTGATATTCTTTGTGATGACATTGGTTTGCCCTTGCATCTGTCTGCAATTGTAACGAATAGTCTATTTGTGTGTCTGAAATCTTTTGTCCTTTCTAGGTAGAATGCTAAGGCGCGTCGAACATCCAACGTATGGAGCAGGGCTTTGTGGAGATTGGAGTGAGGTTTCGGGAAGAAAACAGGTAAGTTTATTTCCTGATTGATATGAAATGTCATTGAAACCTTGGGTATGAACCTTGGGTGAGGTCTTAGGGTGACTCTGTCCTTATGAAATGTAGTGAAAGGTGGATGTGCCGTAAGTGCTGCTATCTCGCTGACACGTCTGGCAGAAGTAATGGCCACTAGGAACACAACCTTCATAGACATATACTTTAGAGAACATGAGGCTAAGGGTTCGAATGGAGGGTTCCAAATAGTACGAAGTACTAAGTGTAGGTCCCACGATGGGGTGGGAGGACGTATCTCAGGGTACAGATTTTGAATGCCCACTAAGAAACGTTTTATTGTGGGGTGCAAGAATATCGTCTCCTGATTAGAATTGGCATGAAAAGTAGATATCGATGCCAAATGCACTCTCAGAGAACTCATGGATAGACCTGTTTCTTTGAGGTGCAGGAGGTATTCCAGCACCTGAGGGATGTTTGCAGTTAGTGCAATTGTATGTTTGGTCTCGCACCACTTAGAAAATCTGGACCACTTCAGAAGGTAAGTCCTTCTCGTTGAGGGTTTTCTGCTGTTGAGTAATATATGTCTTACTCTTTCAAAGCATAGTTGTTCCTCCAGTGTGAACCACTGAGGAACCATGCCGTGAGATGGAGCTTCTGAGGGTCTGGGTGTAGTGTGTGACCATTGTCCTGAGATAGTAGGTCGTGTTGTAATGGCAGTGTTATTGGAGCTCTGATGGACATCTGGTTCAGAATGGTGAACCATGGTCTCCTGGGCCAAAAAAGGGCTACCATGATTACTGTTGCTCCGTCCTGTTTTATCTTTAGTAGTGTTTTCTGTATTAGCGGTATTGGAGGGAATGCATAGAGGAGGTTCTCCGACCATGATATTAGGAAGGCATCTCCCAGAGAGTTCTTTCCTGTGCCACCTCTGGTGCAAAAGAGGTGGCATTTGGTGTTCAGATGTGTAGCAAATAGATCTATTAGGGGTTGTCCCCATCGTTGAAAGATATCTTGAATTATGTGTTGATGAATTTCCCATTCATGTGTCTTTGGGAAATAATGGCTGAGGGAGTCGGCTATAGTATTGTGTATCCCAGGTAGGAAGGTTGCTGATATGGTGACATTTTGGTCTATACACCAGTTCCAGAGCTTTATGGCCTCCATGCAGAGTGCATGGGATCTTGCTCCGCCCTGTCTGTTCACATAGAACATACAGGATATATTGTCCGTCATCACCTTTATATGGTTGTTCGTTATTATGGATCGAAATTGCACACAGGCCCTGCGGATAGCTCTCAATTCTAATTCATTTATATGCAGGGATGATTCTTGCGTCGACCATGTGCCCTGCGCTGTATATTCTTGGATGTGAGCACCCCGTCCAGACAGGGATGCACCTGTAAACATTAGTATTGATGGTGCTTCCTGATGAAAGGGTACCCCGATAGGAGATTTTGGGGAGTCATCCACCATCGTAGTGTTTGTTTTATAGCGTCCGGTACTGCAAGTATCTTGTATGTCGAGTGTTTGCTGGGCTTGTATACTCGACCTAGCCACATCTGAAGTGGGCGCATATGTAGTCGTGCGTGTCGGACTACAAAGGTAGTTGCCGCCATGTGGCCTAGGGCTTGGAGGCAGGTTAGAGCGTTTATGGTTGGAGACTTGCACATTGTGTTCATTATTTGTACGATTGAATCGAACCTGTTTCGGGGAAGAAATGCTCGACCCTTCCTTGAATCGAGGTATGCCCCTATGAATTCTATTGATTGTGTGGGTGTTAGGGTCGATTTCTGTATATTTACCAATAGACCTAATCTGTTGAATAGATTTATTGTGAATTATAGGTCCCTTGAGGATTGTTGGGGACTGTGAGCCTTGAGGAGACAGTCGTCCAGGTGTGGAAATATTGTGATGTCGTGTCTTCGAAGATAGGCTGCAACCACAGTGAGGACTTTTGAGAATACCCTTGGAGCCGTAGAGAGGCCAAAGGGCAAGACTGTGTATTGATAGTGATCTAGACCACATCTGAATCGGAGGAATTTTCTGTGAACAGGGTGGATAGCTATATGAAAATAGGCATCCTGTAGGTCGAGGGCCGTGAACCAGTCCTCTTGTTCCAGAGCTGGGATAATTGTTGATAGGGTCACCATTCTGAATTTCTGAGGTTTTATGAACCTGTTTAATCTTCTCAGGTCGAGTATGGGTCTCCATCCTCCTGTTTTCTTTTGAACCAAAAAATATGGGGAATAAAATCCTTTTCCTTTGTGTTGTTCTGGGACACATTGTATTGCCCCAATGTGCAGGAGATGTTGGATTTCCTGTTGTAATATGTGTTCGTGAGTTGTGTCCCTGAAGAGGGACGGGGAAAGGGTATTGTGTTTTGGTTTTATGGTGAATGGGATGGTGTAACCTGTATTGGCTATTTCTAAGACCCATTTGTCTGTGGTGATGTTCGACCAATGTTGTAAGAATTGTTTGAGTCTGTGGTGATATATGGTGTCTTGCTCTGGGACTTCGAGGAGATCTTGCGGACCCTCGACCTATTTTTCAAAACGGTGGTTTGGAGGTAGATGGCTGCGATGCAGTGTGTTGCTTACTCTGCTGTCTCCGTCTATACGGTCTTTGTCTGGTCCTGAGATGTTCTTGTCTTCTAACATTTGGTCTGTATTGGTATTGGTATCTGTTGTTGTACGATTGATACCTATATGGCCGTCTCCTATTAGAAATGGGGTATATGCCGAATGTTCGAAGTGTCGCTCTTGAGTCCTTAGATGAGTGCATGAGCTCATCTGTTTTATCTGAAAATAATTTCTTCTTTTCAAAGGGTAAGTCTTCTATCATCACCTGGAGTGATTTTGGCAGATCAGCAGAGTGCAGCCAGGAAGATCTTCTCATTACAACTACTGTTGCTATGTTTCGGGCTGCTGTATCTGAGATGTCTAATGCCGCCTGTAAAGCTGTCCTGGATATTAATTGGCCCTCACGGACTATTGCGTGGAACTGATGTTTCTTTGCCTCTGGTATGTCCTCAATAAAATCTGCTAGCTTCAAGTAATTATTGTAATCATAATTGGCCAGTAAAGCTGAATAATTTGCTATTCTGAGATGTAAGGATGAAGAAAAATAAACTTTCTTTCCTAGTAAGTCCATTTTTTTGTCTTCCTTATCATGTGGTGTAACTCTGTTGAATTGTTGTTTATGCCTTTGATAAGCCGCCTCCACAACTAAGGAGTTGGGAGGGGGATGAGAGAATAAATATTCAGAATTCTTTGCGGGGATGAAGTATTTTTTGTCCACTCGCTTAGATGTTGATGGAATCGTGGTGGGTGTTTGCCAGATTTGGTCTGCTGGTTCCATTAATGCATTGTCGATTAGTAAGGCAATTTTAGTTGTTGAGGTTGTTTGTAATATCTTGAGCAGTTTGTGTTGGGACCCCGCTACCTTCTGCAGGGGTATTTCTAAGGATTCCGCCACTCTCTTGAAGAGTTCCTGAAATTGTTTTGATTCGTCTGCAGTGGTTGGAGGAGAGTGTGTGGTCTCCTCTCATAGTGACGATGAAGTATTTTGATCAAGAAGGGGGGAGTTTGGAGCATCCTCCTCCTCATCTTCCTCTGAGGATTGAGGGTCTGGCGATCTTTGAGGATATTTTGAGGATTTAAATGATCTCTTGGTGGGTTGGATGTTTTGGCTAGGTGGCCACGGAGACCAGGGCTGACTTGTTATCCAATGAGGTGGATAGGTCATAGGAGGTGGTCCATACAAATGTGGACCATACCAGGAATAAGGAGGTCTGAAATCTTGTTTTCCCCTGTAATAGAAGTTGTGAGGGGAAGCTGGTTCAGGAGAAAATTGCAGCTCCTCTGGATAATTATCATCTTCACTGGAACAGGGGACTGGTGATAGGGATTCCGGTCCCGGTGATAGAATTGGCACGGTGCCTGTATTAGGAGAAAGCTGTGTGTGGTCTTCATCGGTTCTGCGGTGCTTTCTCTTTTCAGTGCACTTTCTAGGTGCCTGGTGTTGTTGCAGCACCAGCTGCTGTGAAGGGTTCTGATGAGCAGTGCGCTCAGACGTTGCCGAGGCTCCTTCTTGCGATCCCTTCGGCACCGTCAGATCGGGTGTCTGTGGGATCGGTGCCTGCAGTGCTGCTGAGTGCTCCTCTGCCGGTGCCGACACTGGTTTCGAGGAATGCGGCAGCTCTGAGACCTGCATTTTATTTAAAGAGGCTCTTCGCTGGCTGCCTTTTAAAGTTTGGTCAGTAGGTGGCCAGCAGCGCTCTGTTTTTCTGCCTCTCAGCCTGTGTATGGGAGGAACAGGAGCCTCTTTGGTACAGGCTTTAAATGGAGAGAGAGGAGGAGTTTCTCTCAGCTTAGAGGAAGTCTGTGAAGGAGTTAAGCGTCTCTTTTTTGAAACTGGAGAGACAGCTTGAGATTGACCGGGGTCTGAAGCCGATCCCAACGACTTCTCCATTAGCAAGAGCTTGAGACGGAGATCTCTATCACATCTCGCTCTGCTGCTGAGGTTCCTGCAGTGCTGGCACTTTTGGGAGATATGTTGTTCTCCCAAGCACCTAATGCAGTCGGAGTGGCCGTCAGAGGCTGGCATAGCCTCACGGCACTTCTCGCATCTTTTAAAGCCAGGTGAGGCTGGTATATTAAAAGGTGGTTTTTTTGTTTGTTTTTTTTAAATTGGTCAAAAGAAAGTCAAAAGAAAAGAGAAAATAAACGAGAATTAAATGAAAAAAGAGTATTCTGAAGGCTGAGGTAAGGGACAAGAAACGAGCTCCGTCTGTCGCCAAAGGCGGTAGAGAAGGGACTGAGGCGACGGGAGCCGCTCGCGCTTTAAAAATGCCGCCAAAAGACGCGCGAGGACAATGAGCGGCGCAAGCGGCTCCAACGGACACTGCTATTTAAAATCTCCGATCTGTCCTGCGGGGGCGCACCAGCACCATATTTGGAGCACCCACAGGGACATCTCTCGAGGGAGAAGTTAGGAGCTCTGGAAAGGAAGGTCCAGAACAATCTGTGCCTCCTTCAGCAGTCCTGAAATGTAACCATGCCGCCTGCTGCACCACTACCACTGCTAATACCATGCAGGCTGCAGCATCCACATCATCTAGTGTGGTCTGGAGTTTCGTTCTTGTCACTAACTGTCCCTCATATATGATGTTGTGAAACTGGTCCCTTTGTGCTTCAGGCAGGTGGTCAGTAAACGCATTCAGTTCAGCATAATTCCTGTGGTTACACTTCACCATTAAGATCTGGTAGTTTGCTATTCTGAATTGCAAAGTCACTGAGGAATATGCGTTCCTACCAGATAAATCAAATATTTGCCTGTCTGTTATAAGGGGTGGTTTTATTGTGATGTCAGCCACAGAAATTTACAACGTCCACAATGATAAGAGTTGGGTGAGGGGTGTGAAAAAAGAAATTCCACTTCCTTAGAGGGTACATAATAATACTCTTTAAATCAAGCCTTTTGCAGATTGGTGCGACACAGGCTGGTGTGTGCTAAATAATCTTAGTGGGATCTAGACGCACTTCGTCGATTAAGAGGCTGATTCTTGAGGAGATGGCAGTGTACAATACGTCTAGTAGTTTGTGGTGGGTCTCTTTCATGCCTGCGACCCTTTTGTTAGACCTTGAAACAGCTTAAAATTGTAGCATAAGGGATATCACTACTTTATCTGGGGAATAGGAAGGATATATATATTTTTATGTAACCCTCCTCTTCTAGTCTGGCCTCCCGCTCCTCAAAAGTTGCCTCTTCTGGCTCTGGATACAGAGGCAGAGGGAGTGAGCCTCATTTCCTGGTGGGAGACACCAGACACCCAAGAAGTATGGTGCCTATAGACTGCCGATGAATTCCCGTATGGCAACTGGGGTGGGGGAAGAGCATGAGCATGGTGCCCACCGGGGGCCATACCAAGAGGCTTGAAGGTCAGACCAAAAGTGCAATTGGTGGAGGCCCCGAGCTGTCGTAGAGGTGGACCTCAGCATGAAGCTAGTGAGAGGATCTCCTCAGTCACGGAGGCCTCGTTGGATAGTGCTGAAGCCAACAAGGAGATTGGAGTCAAACACCCCAATGCCGTTTGAGAGTCCGGGGATCGAGATGTACTTGGTATTGGGGTCCTTGTACCAAGGAATGGTGACTCTGGTGCCTCACCCACCATGAGATCTCTGGAAAAACAACTCCTCCTGCAGTACCGTGGTCTTTGCTCTTGGCTTTGGCACTTCAGCACCTGTGCCCTGCAAGTCTTTAGGCTTACAAGCAATATCCTCACTGGAGGATGCACACGTCCTATGGGTACTGTGCTTCGGAACCACCTGTGCCGAGGTGGCCAACAACACTGTCAATCTCCTCTGGCTGGTTGGACCTCAGTTTGAGGTCTGGTGGCCCTCTTTTTAGAGGCATTAGATGGAGAGGTGCGCGGAGAAGAGGAGCTGAAGATTTTCTTTGTGTCTCCCTTGTTAGAAGTTGAAGACTCTGGGGATGATCTTCACCAATGAGGGGGATCTGGGACCAGGGTGTCATGGTAGTTTGAGAGCAGCTTCCGTGAGGAGGTGTTCCAGCTTCAAGTCCCAGTTCTTTCAGGATCTCACCTTCAATTGCTGGCAGAAGATTCACTTGTGTAGGATGGCCTCCCCAAGGTACCAGATGCAGTAAGAGTGTATATATGTAATCAGTACTGCCATTTAAACCCAGGGGAGTTGGACATACCCCTTACTGAGGACTATCGTCAGATAAGGGAAAAAGGAGGGAAACCAGGGGATTTAAAAAACAAAAAACAAAAAAAAAACAGGAAAGGCTAACAGAAACCCTATAAAGCTAAGGAAAAATGAGCAAAAACTAACAGAAATTAAACTGTATAAAACTATGTAAAGAGAAAAGGACTGCTATTTGCTTTGTCTTAGGCAAGGGAACTGAGGGTGGTTCACCGATGCAGCACTAGCTAGATTCAAAAGCAGAATGAGAGAGAGAGAGAGCGCGAACGAGAGAGCGCGCGTACATGTAGGTTGAACAGACACGTATTTAAAATCTCTGATAAGAGATGCAAGGATGCGGATACACCCACGGTGGAGCGCCCATAGGGATAATACTTGAAGAATTGTATACCATAACAGAAACACACACCCCCAAAAAAATTCTCAGAGCTATGAGAGCCATGTGCAGCCATACAGCTAGCATTTCCCGACTTCTGAATTTTTACTCTGCAGCCCAAATTGTATTAGTTTTAAGATGTACTGCATTTCCACTGGTGTGCTTAACCCACACTAATTTGCACTTCTGTTTTATTTTGTTTAACCCTCAATTTTCATTATGTTTACATTTTTGTTTCTCTCTCTTTCCCTGCAACCCCTTCCATAGTAATTTAAATTCCTAATTAGCTCCCAAAACCCCCTCTCCCTCTCTCATGCTTCTGTGGTTCAGTAGACAGTTCTGCTGAAATTATGATGCTGAACCCATCCCAGATCTGTGAAACACTGTCACCTGCCGCAGTGTTCCTGCCACTACCCTGCTGTCCCACCACTGGGCAAAGAAGATGGTGCGTTTCTGCCCAGCCACGCTCGAAGCCTCAGGGGTCTTCCACTTCAACATCCAACTGGGAAGAGAAGGGTACAAGACAACATGCTAATAAAAGATGGAAAAGCCCCTGAGCTTACCTGTGTTTTTGCTTTTTGCTCAGAAGCAGCTGTGCCACCGAAGCACACGTCTCTGCTTCTTTCACAGAATCTCTGAGCCTGCGGAAGAGATCATTCTCTGGATACTTCCTGTCTTCAGCATCCTCCAACATCACTCTCAACTCAATCACATCTGCAATAATAGTATACAAGTAGTTTGTGTGCGGAAATTAAAGTTATCTTAGTCTGTTTCAACTAGTTCCCAATATGCTAGCTAGACCTGAAATGCACAGCACCAATGAAAAGCATCATTCTAGTATTTATATAATTTCAATTAGATCCATCTGCCCACTTCTATACGAACATCCCTGTTTTCACAAAGTGGAATACCTCACCTCAATTCAATGCTTTAGTGTCAACTCATTGGAAAAATGGGCCAAACAAAGGCAGCGATTCCCCAAACAAAAAGCTACAGTGTGCAGAAGTCTGACCTTTCTTGTGGTTGAGGTTGGCAGCCAATGCCTCTGTAACTCTACTGACCCAAGTGTCATAGGACTGTGCTCTAACTTTCACTCCATACAGAAGAGAAGGGAGGTCCTCTAATGGATACCGGTACCTGTAGATCAGAGGAAAAGAGCAAGAGTGTTAAATCTCCTATAATAAAAAGAACATCAGTTTCTACTGACAAGATTCCAACAGATGAGGGTTAAAAAGCTCTGTATCACTCCCAGACTCATTGGCAAGATATGAAAAAGGAGGAGACTATTGGCTAGAAAGAGGAAGGTGAAGACAACGGCTATATTTTGCCATAAAAGTCTCTGGGTAACAGGACAAGCTGTGCATGGGAAAGGAGAGACAGAGAAACTTGTATACCTGAGACACTTTTTCTGCATGGGACAGGGACACAAATCAGTCGGATGATACAAGCATACAAGCCGCTCAGGATTACAAGAGCAAGTAAGAGCAGATAAGAAGCATGTGGTCCTGCAGGCTGCACACTGACGCTCATCATCTGGAACCAGTTCAAATACTTCCTCTTCTGACATCAGCACTCCCTGACAAAATATTTGACACTTGGTAAGGACATGAGTCAAACACAACAAACTTCATTTCAAAAAGGCTTTTAAAAGCCCTGTATTGCACAGACATGAAAAGTAGAAGCAGAGTTCACAGTACTCACCATCTGCACAACTGACTCTCGTAAGCGTGTTTCTTCCTCTGTCATGAGAGTCATTTCCTTGCAGACCATGGCAGCAAGCCCCACATCCAAACACTCTGGATCTGCCGCCATCTTGAAGATCAACTCCTCATGAGAAAATACGCAGTGACGTCTTAGCCGTCGGTAATGATTCACACACTGACGTCCAATGGGAAGCTAGGAAAGGACAAGAACCAACAAAATCATTATTTGGGGACATTTCAAGGGGTTGTCCCATATCTCCCCACTTAGCCTCCTCCAACAAGAGCTGGAAAAGGGCAAATTCAGAAATACATCAACTAAAGAATAGTGTCTTTGGCTACCACCCTAATTATAAAAGGACAAGTTGTGTCACAAATACAAAAGACCAAGTCTCCAGCACCTCCAAGAAGAGAGCCACGTTTTGCTTTTCTTTTTTAGTACATAAAAAGCTAATGAAGTTAAGTATGTGGATTGCTGGAGCCTAATATGTTCATGTTTCGGACTAAGCAACCGGAATCTCATGCAGCTAGTCTGAATTTAGCAGCTATTCCAAAAAGTGTTAGGGAGACAATAATCTTGGTACAGGGGAAAAGACAACAAGGGAAGGGAAAAAAAAAAAAAACACACATGGAAAAATAGAAGCCAGGAAATAAATGTATTACTGGAGACAGTATCTTCTGTCAATGATCAGAAGCCCACCTAATGAGATTGAAAGTGGGTGTTAGCAACACAGAAGGGGCTAAACTCATCAGACATTAAAACAGAACATGTACATAATAACTAAGGGAAGAACCTTAATTTATAAACCGAACTCCCACAATCAATCACTCATTTTGACAAGTTACCAAAGTGAGCCCAGTCTGAGTTTCCTGCTAGGCAATGTCATGGTACAACAGGAGCCGAGTTAACGCTTATACAACTAACAGCTGCAGGAAGTGGGCATAGCAAGAGGAGGGGAGAACATACCTACAAACAAACCTCTCAGTATTTAGTACAGCGGGCATCTGTCCTACACAAGGGCAGAAAGGATAACTGCTAGGGCTGCAGAGGCTCTCTTTGTGCAGTTAACTGAAGTATGAACTGTCAGGCTTAGGTCAGATACATGCTTATAAGGGAGCAAAAATTCTAATAGTCAACTAGAAGCTATTTAGAATGTAATTATAGTCCCTCAAAATGCATTTTCTGTAATGGAAACCCAAATTATTTAATTATAGCAGTGCCAGGTACTGCTGCAAGATAGCAAACTACTATCCAGATAAACATGTTACTAACATTCTCCTAATAAAGGCCAGCTAGCAGAGACATGACAGACATGTGCAACAGAACAGACCCAATCAGCAGTGCAGAAGTTCACGGCCTCAGCAAAGTTGTAGCCCTGGTTAAATCCAGAGTGATAGGCACGAGGAAACGTCACAACAAACTCGCCAGCGCATTGATTGGTCCTGTACACCTAAACAGAAATCAGGATGGGGGGAAGGAAGGAGAAAAATGTGAGACTTGTAATGGACAGAAAGTTAAGATAATTCACCAGAAAAACTGCAATCTAACTTCATCTGTAAGAGACAACAGAGAATTTAAGTAATGCAGAAGAGATTAGAAGGGTGTTTACCCTTTCGATAATGAAAGCCTCATTGAAACCTTAGCACAAGAAGTTGAAAAAATGAATCAGCAGTTAAAAGGCTTTTGCCTTTGGGGATTCAGGCAGGAATTTTCTCTATTCTCAGTGAGTGGATTGCCACTTAACTGTTCACAACACAAAGTTTAAAAGCCTCTGGAGAAAGTATACTTTGCTCTGTTTGGGACATCTGCCAGAGACACAATTTAGCCTAACGAAAGTGAATGGTAGTGACTGCTGCTTACAGGAGCACACTCCTTATTTGACTAAAAATTCACAAAAAAAATAGCTTTTATAAAACCTGAGAAACAGAAATGTTCTTTGATTTTTTTACTCAAAAATGAAAGCTTTTAAATGCACACATCTACTCTGCAGCCATTGCTACAATACTGCATTACAGAGAACTGAAGGTGAAAACAAAAACAAAACAAAAAATTATTAATCTTCTATAACTGCTGTTCTCCGAGATGTGTTGCTTATATTCCATGCTAAGTGTGTGAGTGCCATGTGCACAGTAGTCAGATTTTTCCTTCAGTGGCACCTGTTAGGCAGAGTTGCGCACATATGCACATGTATAAGGGACACCGTCAACCCCATATCCCATCAGTTCCTTCTTGCTGGTAACTCCAACAGTGGGGTAGAAGAGCAGGTCATGGAATAGACATGAGGAACATATCTCAAAGAACCACCATTACGGAAGGTTAGCAGCCATTTTTTATTCAAGTGTTTGCTCATATCCATTCCAAGCTAGGTGACTCACAAGCAATACTCCAAGAGGTGGGCTCTGAGTTCATGGCCATGCTAAATGCAACAGCGTTCTCCTGAAACTAGCATAGTCATAGGCCTGTTGGGTGATGGCATAGTGCAACACAAAGGTATGAACTGACAACCATGCTGCAGCTCTGCATATGTCCTAGAATGGTTCCTCCATGAAGAATGCCACTGAGAAAGCTTGGGCTTTCATGGAATGAGCAGTCAATGGCCAGAGGCAGAACCTTCACCTACTCATAGCAAGCCCAAATAAGGTGGTTATCAGGGCAAGAGTCTATGGGATGACACCAGCAGTCCTCTCATCTTTTCCGCTACTGTTACAAAGAGTTGTGTGGACTTACGGAAGGACTAAGTTCTTTCAATATAGAAGGCGAGAGCCTACTAACATCCAATGTGTGAAGCCAACGCTCTTCAACAGTCTTGTGAGGTTTTGGAAGAAGAAAAATGTCCTGCGTTGTGGAACTGAGACTCCACCCTTGGTAGGAAAGCTGGATGGGGGAACAACTGGGCTTAGTCTTTAAAGAACTGCATATAAGGGGAGGTCCAACATCAGAGCTTTGATCCCAGCAACCTTTCTGGCCAAAGTGACTGCCAACAGGAATGTGACCTTCCAAGAGATAGCAATATGGGACACAGTGCTAATAGCTCAAATGGAGCTGAGCATCGAGAGGACCAGGTAAAAGTTCCAATGGGAGGGGGAAAAAAGATCACAAACCTGTGGATAGAGTCTTTTCAGCCCCTTGAGAAACCTAACCATCATCTTGTAGGAGACTACTGATCTATTGTGCATTGGAGGATAGAAAGCTGAGATGGCTGCCAAGTGAACCTTAATCGATGAAAGCACCAAACCTTGATGTTTTAGGTAGAGCAGATAGTCCAAGACAAACTGCAGAGAAGACCAGGATCGAGAGAGAATCCGTTTGGTGAGCCAATGGGTGAAATATTTCCACTTTGCCATGCAGGTAGCTCTGATGGAAGGCTTTTTGCTGCCTAGCAAGAACTCGGCCTGTTCTGAGCAGCCTGTTCTTCAGGGGATGCTGCCTGACTGACCATGCCATTAGGCGCAGGGATGTGAGGTTCAGCTGAAGCAATCAATCATAGTCTTGTGAAATCAAGTCCAGGCAGATGGGAGCATGGGTGGACCTGCTACTGAGAGGTCCAGAAGCATATCAAACCAATGCTGTTGTGGCCACACCAGAGTTATTGATTTTTAGGAGTGCTCTGTGAATCAAGGGGATGGGTGGGAATGCATATAGTAGGCAGTCTGCCCGTGAAATCAGGAAGGCATCAGAGAGAAGCAGCCCATGCTGTGCCCACCCAGTGAACAGAACTAATGTCTGGTGACAAATGGATCCACCTAGGAAGCCCCCACTTCTGGAATTGGACAGCAATGACCAAATGAAGAGACCACTCATAGCAAGAGGAAAAGGATCTGCTAAAGCAATATGCCAGTGAGTTTTGGGCTCCCAAAAGATATGATGCCTTAAGATGAATGGTGTGTTTCAGGCAGATGTCACAATCAGAGGGCCTCCTGGCACAGAGTTGAAGATTGAGGCCCTGCCTGCTTGTTAATATAAAACATTGATGCAGGGTTGTCCTTCAAGACCTGCACCACTTTGCCTGAGACCTGGAGAAGGAACACCTGGCAAGCCAAGCGTACTGCCCTGAGTTCCCTGATGCTTACATTCAGGGTTTGTTCTTACTTGGACCACAGGCCCTAAGTCTGTCAAGGTGGGCTCCTCAACCCAGGTCTGATGTGTCCAAGAGTAAGATTAACAATGGATGAGGGGCAGCAATGAGTACCCCTTGCATTATGGATCTTGGGTCTCTCCATCAGGTCAGCAAAGCAAGGACAGGGAGTAGAATCATGAGGATCAAGTACAAATGGCATCTGCTCAAGCACAGCCTTGCACACTACACCACATATGTACATGTTGCCATGTGACAACAGTTTGAGGCAGACCCAAGCAGTCATTAGAGCACGGGTCTTGACCTTGCAGATCAGGTCCAATGGAACTTGGAATCTGGCCTCCACAGGTAGACCTTGGCCTGGATCGAATCAAGCACTGCTCCAATGAACTGTAGTCCCTGAACCAGGACCAGAGTTGACTTCTGCTCATTATCAGTGGATCCATTGCCTGAAAGGTGGCCCATACCATATCAATGCTGTGTTGGACCTAAGCCCGTGAGTGACCTTTCATCAGACAGTCATCAAGATAGGAATAGATTTGCACATCCTGATGTCTGAGTAAGACTGCTACCACCAAAATACACTTCACAAAGATCTATGGGGCTGCCAACAGACTGAAAAGAAGCATGGTGAATTGGTAGTGGCGTTGACCCACTACATACCAGAGGAATCTTCTGGAATCATGGAAGATGGAGGTGTAGAAAGAAGTGTCCTTTAAATCAAGAATGGTGTATCCTGTCTGCCCCACTCATTTGCTGCCATCACTACCAGAGACTTGAGGGGTAATGGGGAGGGGGAGAATGCGAGTAAAGATACACAAACCCACTAGCTGAGTTATAGTATTCTTTTCTGCCCTTTTGAGGTGGGGGCAGAGAAGAATGGGTCTGCCACAGAGCCCTGACAGGTCCCATCACCGCCTCATTAATGTGCAGGCCATTCTGAAGGGAGTCACTGCAGCCAGGATGTCAGTTAGGTTGCGTGCAGCACAGTCCCAAATTTGTGATGACCCTTTTCAGGCATTCTTGATGGACCCCAAAGTTATCCAGCAGGAGTGGATTGCTAGGCCTGAGAGCTCCTTGTCCAGGGATGACAAGGAAGAGGCCTGCACCAAGGGAGGGGTTGCCTCATCTTCCTCCACCATATCGATTAGAGCCACTTCTTGGACCTTTGCACCGCAGGCAGCACTGGAATCAGGATTTTGTGCTGGATAGGAAGAAAGTGACAAGCCTCTTGGACACCACCAAGCAAGAGTGATAGGAAGGGGACCCAATGCCAGGGGAAACCCCAACTGGTTCCAATACTGCGAATGCATTGGTCAGTGGCCTGATGGCCACGTGCCAGCACCAAAGTTCAGTGTGTAGGCTGGCTACTGGTAGGTCTCATGTGGAGTGAAGGATTCCACTTCAGACTTTGAAGAGGATTCCTCCTTTGGAGACTATGGCAACACAGTTGACCCTCTTCTGCCTCTGGGCGGTGCCAGAGAACCGGAAGCAGTGACAATCCAGAGACTGCTGTATCGGGATCACAGAGGGCTTGCCTCTGGGTGGTTCAGTGGTGGTCGGTGCACCCGTGAACTCAGTGAGTCTTGCTCCCTTCTACACCCAGATACTACAGAGGGAAAAATCTCCTGCAACTGTGCAAACACCATACACTCTTTTAGCATGGAATGGACATAAACAAGCACTTGAAGAAAAAAGGCTTCATATCTCTTTTTAAAGATTTCAGTGTTAATTTACAGTGTTAACAGTAAGAAAGGAAAAGAAACTTGTTTACCCAACATATTTAAAAACTGACAATTTTCCATTAGTTTGATTTATATTATGATATTCTCTTACTTGCAAATTTTAAAAGGGAATGGACATACATGGTTATTAAGAATATGCAGAGTTATGATTAATGTTAATAAAAATTTTCAAAGACATGCTAAACCTCATGCTTCAGGACTTAGAGTATTCAATAGGACCACCACAGGCCAAATCTGAACCACCAGATGCTTTTGAATGGACCCAAAATCTTTTATTTATTATTATTGTTATTATTTTTGTATCATTTCTCTGGACTCTGTAGCTTGACTATATCCCGACCAAGAAATTTGGACTTTGACCAAAAAATAATTGATTACCCCTGGCATAAGTCAATCTCCAACTGTTAGAAATCATGATGAGATCTAATGGGGATAGATTAACTCATATTTGCCTACAATAGTCTTTTTTACACTTTCCTCTGAAACATCTGTTTCTGGACTCCACCAGAGATAGAATATTGGACTATGTTAATAGCAACATTTCATCAAAACCCAGTGCTTACTTATTGTTTAAACAACGTATTAAATTCTGATATCTGGTCTCTTACAGCTGATAAACAAAGGAACAACAATCAAATTATTATGCTACGCAGTGAGTACATGTATTCTATGTAGTATTTTATTTCATTTAAAGCTTTTGGGGGTCTTTTGTAAGAGGTTTCTCTCGATCAAGTGAGCTATTAAGATCATTTGACAGTGAGGACAAACTAGTAGCAATTTAGTTCTGCTAGATCTACACTGGCTTGCATTTTACAGGCAAGTCCTCCATCAGAATATTTTCTCTTTCTACTGAAGCATGCTAGAGAATAAGATGAAAGGCCATCCCTTTATCGTTGAACTGGAGTCGAAGGATTGCCATAAAAATTCTTAAATGCTATTCCAATATCATAAGGAAAATCAGTCATAAAGGTGTAAAAAAAGGCAGTGGGTTACAGAGGTATGGAAGAAATTCTCCGGTACTACTCACAGGCACACCATGCTCTGTCAGCACGTTGGGGTTCATGATGGTGACAAGCTGATGCAGGAGGTCAGGCTGTGACTCAAACAGTTCAGGGGCCAACTCTCTCATCACCTCCTCCAGTTGTTCTGCTGCGTGAGAGGGTACTCCATACCATGTCTTTGGTTCTCCCCTGGCAGAAAACACAGCCCACAACACACATTACCTAAAGGAAAGTGAGGATGCCACCCTAATGCAAAGTGTCACAGTTCAGGACAACAGCACCTGTATTTCCCCATCAGCTACGGCATCCACTCTCAAGTTTCCAACTCTCTAGACGATGCCTTTCTTGGGTGTGGACGTACGCCTCACTCCCTTATCATCAGGGAATTTCCAGGTAGCAGTTTCCCACCTGCACTTCTCCTGTGTTGTTCCCAGCCAAGGCAGGCTATCCAAGTACACCTGCTCACTTTCTCATCAGAGATTTAGTACAGTGATTGTCAACAATTGTAAGTTACCACTCGGTTCTTTCTACACTATTCTTAAAGTAGAAGCACTACAGAGAAAACATATAAAAAACCTACACACTTGCTAATAAGCTTCTCAGAGATTATCCTTACACAGGCTCTAGCTGGAGCAGTCCTTCCAAACTTCACCCAAAGGGTTTCATGATCACAAGTTCATGACAGCCTCAACTCGGAACAAGCTCTCTCAAAATTCACTTACTCTACTCTTTATGCACTTCAGGGGTCTCTGACCTGGAGTCTCCAGGAGCAGGTATTTAGAAGATAGTGGGTTTTCCTCCCCAGAGCACTGCTTCAAAAAGGTGGATTTAAGTGAGTCATTTGCATTCCCCTTACCCCCAGATATTTCCTAGGAAACCCACTTCTCAGGTTTTGTTCCAAAAAGCCTTCTGAAGTTCTTAATACCTTCCAGAGATTTCACCAGTCAGTCTCCTAAAGTAGTTTTATATATATACATACATATACACACACACACACACACCCCCCCAAACAATTGCTTTTTTAATATAGTGAACCCTAGAAGGTATTAAACTTAATTAAATAAGATTTAACTTAATTCTGTAAAAGTTCATACAGGATATTGTCAGTATCACACAAGGTATATCCCAGTGATTTCACAAAACCTCCCACCACTCTCCACATCCTCAAAACTCACTCGCTTCTTGGGATAAAAGAATATAGTGTTGTCACTTGACAATTACGTGAATTAGTCCAGAACACGATCCAGACCTCTATTTTCTACCATTATATGACAGAGAAGTAGCAGGCACTTTACCACAAGAGGCCTAGGTGAGAAGACAAATGCCATATGCCAGGCCCTCCAAGAAAATGGTTCCTATTTTTAGCCCCAGACAAAAATCAGACTAAGATCTTGACTGTAGCAGCCACTTCCCCACACTACACTCTTACCCACCAGAACAGAGTTTACGATGGATCTGACACCAGCAGAAGAGTGCACAAACTGCAACAGAAGGGATAACACCACAAAACCTAAACATTCCAGCAAGGAGGTGCAGCCTAGAGCAACCACTTTGCTACACACAACCAATTACTGGAAAACACTGTTTTGAACCACATGAGAAAGAGACAGCTCATAGGAATTCCTGAGGGGAGATTTATACTCCTAGTGACAGGTAATGTGCCTAACATGTTTAATATGAAGGGCATTAAAACAAACCAGAGTGAAATCAACTGATAACATGCGACTCCAACCTTCACAATTAAGGCCTTGTCTACACTAACACTACACCAGCAAAACTTCTGTCATTCAGGGGTGTGAAAAAACCACCCTGAAGTGACAAATTTTGTCATCATATGCACTTGTGTGGACAGCGCTTTGTCAAGCAGAAGAGGGTCTTCCACCAACCTAGCTACCGCCACTCGTTTAGGTAGTTTTATGTCATCGGTGAGAAAGCTCACTCCCATCAACGTAACATGGATACACAAGCGCTTTTACAGCTGCACAGCTGTACCATTGAAAGTTTTCAGGGTAGACTAGCCCTAAGCCCTCACAATACAATGCTCTGTATTGGCTATGAGCCCAGAATTTGTGAAGTTTTCTGTTGCTCAAAATATTATCTACTAATTCAGAAGTGCAAGCAACACGCTGTCTACCTACCTCAATGTCTGTCTTGCATTTAATGTCTAAACACACTGTAAAATTATTCAGAAGCCAGGCAAAAAGCAAAGGTGAGTAATGTGCACTCAAGAGTCATTTTGTTCACAACACCACCTCAACTGACTCAAAGTCTTTGGTGATGCCTGCTAGCAGGACACAGCCAGTCAAATCCCACTAAGCAAACCTCCTCTCTTCCCTCAAATCTGGCTGGGCCCTTGCAACTCAACAGCTGGCACTGTGAGCTCTTGGTTACTAGCAAACATACTTCTCCACAAAGTTACAATCCTGGTCCAAAAGCAAGTTGAACTTTACCAACTGTACACAAAGCACACACTCTTCATTTTGAAGAGGGGTGCATCCCACAGTTAACCCAAACACTGCACCATCAGGAGTGAGCCTGGTGAGGTTGACAAACTGCAGCACGAGTGATCTGTTTACAGTGAATTTTTTTAAATTCAAACTCCAACCACCAAAACATTTTTGGGAGAGCCTGGAATCAAGTTAGCATCACAGTGAGGTTCTTATCAACTAGCGATAGTATGAGCACCACTGCATCAATACGGAGCTGCTCAGCTCTTTGCTCCGATGTATGAACGAGGTCACTAGATTGGACAAGCTAACTTCTAAACTTGCAGTATGAAGTGGCTTATTGTTCAGCCAACAGGACTGCTTTACGAGACAGACGCACCAAGACTTGCTTAAAAAAAGATGTCTGTAGAACAACATTTTCCATTGTCTCTGGTGATGGTGTTTAAGCATGTACATTTAAGCAAAGGGTTAACGTTGCAGAGCATTATACAGCGATATCTGCACTCCTCTCTCCCCCTATTAGTATCAGTCTCACTGAGAAAATGAGCTGCTTGCGTTACTTAGGGTTTCTTTAGTTTTGGCCAACCAATCACCAGGTGCAAGTATTAAAAAGAAGGACTGCATCAGTTCCGAGTAAGCAAGGCAGTGCAAGGGAAGAAGATGACGTGAAGAGAAAACATACCAGTGCAGGTAATTGATGGAATAGCTCCAGTGGTCCTCAATGTGCCAGCAAAAAGAAGAGAAGCACATCCCCACATACAGCCAGGGCACCTTCATGCCAGAGATATCTGCATTGATATGAGCGAGGACTGACTGTTCCAACACAGGCATATTATTCAGGTTCCAACCAGACAGGGCATACTCCTGCAAAAGAAAAGGAGAAAGCTGTAAAGAAGTCAGAAGACAACTCAAATGTTCTAATACAGGCATTCTCAAACCAGGGATCAGGACCCCTCAAGGTGTCACACGGTTATTATGGGGGTTTGGGGTCATGAGGTGTCAGCCCCCACACATGCCAGGACAACATCTGTCAGCCCTGTGCATGGCAAACAGCCAGAGCCCTTCAGAACCGGGTGGCCAGAGAACAGCTGCTGGCTGTGTGCTCTAAAGGCAGCGCTACCCACAGCGGCAGTGCAGAAGTAAGGGTGGCATGCCATGAGGGGCAACACCTTTTCTGGGGGAGGGGTCATCACAGCCTGGAATATTTTCAAAGGGGCTCCCAGCAAAAAAAAAAAAATTGAGAACCCCTGCTCTAGCAGTTCAAGGAAGAAGACTGCCCTCAGGATAAATGGACCAGCCTATTCATTTATATATTAGTTTTTAATGGGTATTCTCCCATGCCGAAGCTTTGAAAGTGGGTAGCATTTCGTTATATCAAGCACTTAAGTCTTCAAACTACTTTTCAGACCTTAATCTAGCAGCCAGTCCTGTTACTTCAATGCAGCCCTAATTCTCTCAATCAACATGGGTTTAGATCAAACTCTAAACATGCTTAACGCTTTCACTCTTCTGTTCTTTTGCTCCATCTACATAAATCAGTGACCCCTATTAAGTGGCTGACAAATGACATCAGCATATCTAGGAGGCAAAATTCAAGCCACAGACACACTTCAAGAAATCATGAAACCCAAGTCTTTACATCTCTAAGAACTATGTTCTGTTAAATAAGTTAGTCAAAGGCCCGTTTTACTTTTTTATAAAAAACTTCTCAAAGGGTATATATTTAAAAAACAGGAAAACTCCCTCACTGTTCTTGTTAAGAACATAAAAACGGCCATACTGGGTCCACCCATCCCGGTATCTGGTCTCCAACTCTAGCCAATGCCAGAGCCTCTGTGGGATTTCACAGAATAGGGCAGATGGAGTGATCCACTCATCTTTCCTTCCCCACTTCTGGCAGCCAGAGGTTCAGACTTCCCCATCACAACCTCCCACGTCAATGAGTTCCACAGGTTAACTGTGCACCATGAGAAAAAGTACTTCCTCTGGTTTGAATCAATCCTGCTGCTTATTAACTACATCAGATGACCCTAGCTTTCGTATTGTGGGACGGAGTAAATAATACATGTTATAGTTTTATTTTTAAAAAAGGACATGAGCCAAAAACTAATAGCCACAAGTCACCAATAGGATGATCCCAAATTTACCGCTAACTACAGACACCTCAGTACACTGCCAGAAAAATTTAGGTTAAGAACTGTGTTCATATATGACATGCCTCAAATGCTCCCCATAGTGTCCTCTCACCGGTCCACGTTCCAGGATGGCAGATGCAGGGCAGGGCAGGCCAATATCAGCCTGCTCATATTGGCTAAATTAATTTTAACAGAGTAACTGCCATGTAAGGATACTGAGATATTTTAAGTTCTGGTAACAGTTCCTTTAGACATGTCCAGGGAAAATGGACAAGATTTAGTCATTCTTTCCCCTATGATGGTATGACACGTTGTAAGAGAACATACAGATGAGGACAATGGAAAATCAGTTTCTTTCACTTATCCTCAGTAGATTCTGAATATAGGGTGGCTGCTGTTTGGATAGTTACAGAAGGCTGAAGCACTCAAAATACAATCTTGTCAGTCTCCTTACACTCCTTAATACTCTGCATTTTTATCTCACACTTAACCCAAAGATCTAAGCACTTCACAAAGATTAACCCTTGGAATAGCCATGCGAAACAGGTGCCGACTGCAGCATGGAAAAATCACTTGTCTGTCACAGTTAATCAACAGTAGGGTCAGTCATACAACCAAGGGATCTTGACTCTAATCCCCCTGCTTTAGTCTCCAGATCACATTTGCCTTAGAAAACGTTGATGCATGTAAGAGCATCGCTTTTCTTCACAAAACTCCAAAAAGCCACATCAATTTCCATCTTAAATGCTTAAATAAAGTGCAACTTCCTGTTCCACAAGGTCTCAGGTTAGTTGCATTTCCCAGTTCACACCTCCTCCTCTGGCATCATTTTTCGACGGCCATCCTTCACAGGGAAACCACTTCCAAAGTCCTTGGATGAGATATCAGCCCCATATTCCACAATGACATCCTCCTCAATGCTGCTCACCAGTCGCCAGAACTCCTTCTCCACCAACTCAGTGGGAACCATCTGTGAAGACAAAGACATTTTAGGGCATACAACATTATTCTAGGCAAAGAAAAGAAAAATCACTCTCATCCCCCAAAACTGCCAATACATCTTTGCCCAACACTTCACAGATCAGCCCAGTCTCTTCCCACACTACACACAAGAATCAAGTTCAATGGAAGTCGTATGACTTCTTTTGCCATTCCTTAGGCCTTGTCTGCCCTACAATTTTGTCAACAAAACAGCGAAGGTATATGTGCTACAATGGTTCTCCCGCCAATTCGACTCTCCTGCTATGTCAACAAAATAAAACCACACTGACAACAGCGCTTTTCGCTGCAAACATCACAGGGTCACAGAAAACATTGCACATGGTTATGTTGCCATAAACGGCCTCCAAGAGGTGTCCCACAATGCCCTTGCTGACCGCTCTGGTCGGCAGTTCAAACTGCACTGCCTTGCACTCAGGTACCCAGATATCTGTCCCTTCCCTTTTAAAGGGCTGAGAAGTTTTAAAATTCCACTTCCTGATTGCTTGGCATGGACTGCTCAGATTGCATCTGACCTCAGCAGCACCACACAGACGATCTCTCCCATGGAGTACACTGAAGTTGTTGGAGTTGTTGGCTCTGTGGGGAGAGGAGGCCATACAGACCCAGCTCCACTCCAGATACAGGAACGTCAATACTTATGGGACCATTTCTTGTGATATGTTGGAAAAGGCTACAAACAGGGTATGCATCATTGCTATACAAAGCGAAGATAAAGGAATTGAAGCAGGAGAAGACAAAGGAGACAAACTGTCACTTTGGTGCTTCACCAAAAACTTGCCACTTCAATAAGGAGTGGGACACCATCCTTGGTGATGACCCCACCTCCACCACCAAGGGCTTCATAGATACTTTGGGGGGGGGGGGGGGGGGGGGGAGAGGAGGACAAAATGGCGGACAAGGAAGTAGAGATGAGATGGGACAGGCAACAGGATCATTCAGTACCATGGCAAGCCAGGACCTCTTCTCAGCTCCAGACAGTTCAAGCCAGTTCCAGCACTCTGTCTCTGGCACACATAATGAAGGAGAAGGGAACTTAGTTTGATTTGATACTGCTTGGTTATATGCTAGAAGGGGTCTAAGGGATAGAAAGGTACAATTTTAGCCGTGTTTGTATCTGCTTCACATTCCCCTATGTAGTTACACAATGTGGGTCCTCCACAAAAGTGTGTTAATGCACCCAGAGATTTCATGGGAATCCTCCAGAGAGATGTCTAAGAACTTCCCAGGAAGGACTCCTCAATCCTCTGCCTAAAATTCCTTGGCAGAGCTGCTTTGTTTCCTCCCCCACTGTGGGAGACTTTGCCGTGTCAATCAGCAATCACTTCTGTCACTTCAGTCCCTGCACACAGGTGAACAACACAGCAACCCGATCTGACACCAAATGCATGCAGGAGATGCATCCTTGCTTCCACTAAGGAGTGAGATCAGCTTTAATCTCCCCTGCCTGTGGAAAATGGAGGCAGAATTTACAATACTGGCCCTAGACATTGCAGTGATCCCCTTAAAACACCACCTAGACTCTCTGCACCATCTTGAATAGCACCCACCTTCCCAGCCTGAACTCATCACGTTTAGTGTGTTTACCAAGCTGTGTGCTTTCCAAGGGACAGCAAGAAAGCGGTATATTCTGCTCTTACGATTCAATGCAGTGACTGCACTAACAATCATGCCTCTGTTTATTATTTCTTGTGTTTCTGCAGATGGGTCCTTGAGGAGAACCCCGTATAAACTAACAGAGCACCTCTGCCAGACAAGGAAGCAACCCAAGAGGAGCATGGAGGATATGTTTTGAAGGTGTTCCAATCCTCCAACACTGCAGATCCAGAACACAGGGCACAAACACAAATGAAAAACTAAAAATAGAATCAGGAGCAGAAGCAGGGACAGGAGCAAAATTCAGACGGCCAGGATTGGATGATAAAGTTATGGAGGACCAAACAGAGATGCTGAAGTCCCTAATCAAGCTGCACACAAAACACATACATGCTTTCCCCTTGCCCCCCTCCACAGAAAAATGCTTGCCGTCCCCTTCTCAAACTCCACCTACACACTCCTTGCCTCCTCCTGCCCCACCACAGTACCCCACTCACTCTACCCCTTCGGGCAGCTTTCAAAAGGATAGGTGGACTTACACACAGCTATGAGATCCTCCATTAAGACAGTGTTCCTCTCAGTATCATGCTCCGTTCAAGAAAGCATTTTCTGTACATTAGTTACTGCTGTTTAACAAAAAATACTCAAAGAAAATCAATCTTTGTCTCCTACACATGGTGCTTGCTGCTGGAACTAACACAGTGGCAACTGGCACAGTTGCAGTCTACAAATTATGGTCAGGAAGCAATCAAAATTTTCAGTCAAGGAAGTTAAAGCACAGCAGAATGCTTTACAGAAACACATTATTGGTACTTATTGCCATAATGGCCTCAAAGCCTCCCTGATTCAAATAGCCCCTCTACTAGCCCTGGCTGCTCAAAATCAGTCGTCAAGCAATCCACCTACACACTCCATACCGGGGAAACTTTTCACCCTTAGCCTTAACAAATACAATGCAGCACACAACAGGCTGCTATAAGCGTGGCAATGTTTTCCTCATTTAGATCCAACCTGCCATAAAGGCAGCAACACTTTAGTCTGCCAACCGCACAGTTAACAGTCATGCTGCACCTCCTCAGCCTGTTAGGGAAGTGCTCCTTGCTGCTGTCCAGGTTTCCCATGTAAGGTTTCGTGAACCTTGGGAATAAGGGGTAGGCTGGGTCTCCCAGGATCACTATGGGTATTTCAACATCCCCCATTAGAACCTTCTGGTCTAGTAAAGTCCCTGCTTGCAGCTTTCCATGCAGGACAGTGTTCCTGAAGAAATTTACAACATGAACCTTCCCTGACCAACCCACGCTGTCAGTAAAGCAACCGTGGTGATCCAAAAGCACGAGCAACACCACAGAAATGTACTCATTTCTATTGCTGTACTCCATCACCACATGTTCCAGGACCAAAACTGGGATGTGTGCGCCATCTATCACTCAGCCACAATTAGGGACTCCCACCACCACAAAGCCACCCACTACTTCATACACAGTTCCTTCAGAGCAGGATGCAATTAACAGCCCTGCACACTTGGGTGAATGCAACCTTCACAATGGATTTCCCGACTCCAAACTGATTCATGATTGACTGGTAGCAGAGAGAGTTGCTAGCTTCCACACAGTGATCACCATGCGCTTCTCCATCAAGAGGGCAGCTCTCCTGTTGGTGCCCTTGCAACACAGGGTATGGTTAAGTGCCACACACAGTAACAGAAAGGTGGCTTTGCACATCCAGAAGCTCTGTAGCCACTTTTTGTCATCCCAGACATGCATAATGATGCAATTCCACCATTCGATGCTTGCTTCCTGAGCCCAGAAGTGACAGTCCACCATGTGAAATTGATCCGTGAATGCCAAAAGTAAACTAGAACTGGTTTTTTCCATGGCATACAGCAGGGCAGGTAGGAACCATGGATTCCTGTTCAGAATCACAGCTCATGAAATACTACATAATCAGGCACACTGTGTTCATGACAATTATCACAAGACTAATAAGCAGAGTAGGATCCATATTTGCAGGCAGAAATGGTGTGCAACAGTTTATAGTAGCTGTTGAAAAAATGGTACAAAACCATGGAGTGATGGGATGGAAAAACCTGCCTCATGGGACACTGAGCCCACACTCATGATGCACTGCAATCCACTCCCCATACTCAAAATCCTAGCTGCAGACAATTGCGAGTTGCACAGTGGGGTAGCTACTCACATTGCACTGCTCTGTCAATGCTAGCGCTCCACACTGCGGCGGTGCTGTGCAGATACAAGGAGCGTTATGTGAACATGCACAGGCGATGTAATTACAGCAATTTATGATCAGCACTGTCACTTGCATTGACTTAACTCTGTAGTGTAGACCTAGACTTCATTCATGTCCACATTATCTTCTTTCTGCCAGTGGTGCATTGTCATCACCACAAGTGCTTGCACCTGCTTAAGTGGGGAGCTGACCGCTGGAGTCCCCCACATCCCAGGGCTGTCAGCCCCATGGCAGAGGGTCTTCAGCAGTGAGCCATGTAGACTGACAGCCAGCAGGTGATGTAAGTAATGCAGTGACTACAGAGACACTATATTAACAGTCAGGTTCCAAAGGGGTAGCTGTGTTAGTCTATTGCAGAAAAATAACAGAGCCCCGTGACACTTTTAAAGACTAACAGATTTGGTCAGTGTTGTGGGAGACTTACATCAGCAGGAGCAATGAGGTAGTGCAGACACTGCCAGCATTTTTAAGGCAGCTTAGACAGACCTAATTCTGTAGTGCAGACCAGGGCTAAGTAGGCTGTCGTATCGTGTGTGAAGGAGTAGGTGGAAAAGAAAGCTAGTATGATTAGAGGCATAGTGCTCAGATATAGTTCTTAGAAACACTAATAAAAACGAGTAGCCCCATGATTCTGCTTCAGTCTGAGTCACCGACTTTTAATGACCCTCTTCCAGCAACCCTGACTGAGAGCAGGGAGAATCGAAAAGTCCCAGTATAAGAACAGAAGCAGAAAGAGGTGCCAGACCTTGCTTCTCAAAGGGACATGCTCTCTGCCAAGAGGAAGGCAGCCCTTCGCCAGAACCAGAAGACTAAGCACAAGGACTGGATGGTGAGAGAGACCTGACTCCCTTGAAGGACACAGACAAAACTCCCAAAAGGGTCACCGAAGTAGAGGACTGAAGGAAGAAAATGTTGTTAATGCACAGAGATGTACATCCTCTGCTCTGTCAAAGATTAAAGTTGTGTACATAACTAAAATGTTCCTTGGAAAACTTGTGTACCTTACTTTATCTGTCATGTATCCCCAAAGTGCTGAACTAGATACCAGAATCCCCAAGAGGGTTGATCAATGGGGAAACGTGCATTGGCTGGTGGGGAGATTTGGGGGTGGGGGAAACTAAAGAGGGCTCAGCATTTGTCTCTGAGCCCAAGGCAGCTGGACTGCAGGAACCCACATACCAAGGAGAGGGAACCAGATAGTCTACACCCTGAGAGGTCGTAACTAAAATCAGCATCTGAATGCTGTTCAGGCCCTGTGAACATAGAAGTATGTGCAATCCAGACATCGGGTCCAGTACAGCAGTCTGACGACCATCCAGAGAGGTGGTGGGAAGGAGACTCGCTGGGTCTGTACCAGGGTCAAAAGACTTGAAGCATCACTGAGTAAAAAGGATTAAATAGAAGGTGAAGCTTGGGGAAGAGCTGGAGGAAGAAACCTGTGCCAACAAGGAAGAATAAATACATTATTTGGACTCCCTGGTTTGCTGAATCCCAGAAACAGAAGGAATTTAATAGTTTGGCCAGAGGATTTTGTTGGACTGTAGGCCTAAGTAACCATCCATCAGAAGACAGTAGATCGCCAGCAGAAAGAGAGGAAATTTAAGGAGACATGACCAGATGCTAGAGTGCTAAACCGTTTCTTTCAAACTGACAGTGTACCTTTAAATCAAGTCATGAGATGCCCAACAAAAACGCTGCCAATACTGTGGAAGGGACTGAAGTAACAAATCACAACAAACAGGAACACTCACGTGGACTGGCATGTTGAAATAATCAGACTTGAAGTTATCTGCCATCTCTCCAAAGCTCTGGAGGGTATACTCTCGGACAGCCTGCTCAAATCCAAAGGCCTCCCGCGGTTTGTTACATTCCTACGAGAGGCAATACAAACATTAGTCCTTCAACTGATGACAAGCAATCTGGCTCTTAATAGAGGATATCAGTGTCTAAGTCAGTTTCCCTGGCTAACACAAAGGCAAAATATTAGTTTCAATTGCTTGCTTCAGGTGGGGCAGCCGCAGCTCCTACCACACAACTAATGATTCAGGTGCCAAACTAACGTTCAAGACGATTGCCCCGCAGCTTCATCTGCACTCCAAAAGGCACTCAGCACCTGCTGCAATAGGCAGAACATGGGAAAGCGAAGATACTGAAGGCAGCCTCGAGCTAAGAGGGGACTGATTAAAGGAGACCGGAACTAAGACAAGCAACTATAGCAGAACTGCACTGGAGCAAAGCCTACAACTCTCTTAGTCTTGATAATTCAGTGTAATTGTAGCCCTATCGGTTCTAGGATATTAGAGAGGCACGGTGGGTGAAGTAACCAAGAGAAGCTGGTCCAGAAAGAGAGATTAACTCGCCCATCGTGTCTCGCTAGTCTTAGTAGAGCAGCAGCTGGTTTAGCTGTGGAGAAGATAAGCATAAGTGAAGGGAGGGAAGGAAGGAAGGGTAAGAGGATTTATTTGGATAACTGCCTTGGCAGAAGAGTTTTATGAGAATTAGTAACTGGAGCCATTTGACATACACAGATTCAGAGGAGTTTCTTTGACTGTCTTATCCAGAGAGGGGGAAAACAGCCTCGGTCACATCTCAAGCTATTCCACCCTGCATATTTCTACAATGCCCTTTCAACACCAATATGGCCCTCTAACAATATTTGCATATATACAGAAGTATATCTGAACACGCGAATATGTCAGACAACTGATGGCTAGTTATTTTTTATTAACACCATCTAATAATTGACATTCAATTCCGGGTCTTAATATGCGAGGGCCAGCTGCCCACCGTGTTTTAGGCTTCCTTTGGCAGGCTAGCAGATTCTTCCTTCTTAGACTGCCCAGCACCTTTGTTTGTTGAACAAGGGTCTTTTGGAAACACGCAGCAGACACAGGTCACATCTTGACAATACCGCAAACTAAATACAAAATTATACATTCTGCTCCAGTGACAAGGGGAAGAGAATAGAGCTCAAAGGGCAGGGCTACCATCATAAATGGCTCTTCCTGAGATCATAAAGAGAGCTTGAGTAGTTCTTAAACTGTACCTCAGCAACACATTTTGGGCATCTCCAGTCACCCTTGGGCACATCAGGCAAAGGAGGAATCAGACAAAAAGTGTGGTAGCTATCATCACATCCATCACACAGTAGCAGTTTGTCCTCATTGTTTCCCCGGCCACAAAACAAGCAAACATACAGATCAACCTGTGGAAAAAAAAAATATCAGTGTAACATTACGATCAGTTTCCATCACCCAGAAGCTGTCTTCCATAAGCTGCCATGCTACAGTGTTACTGGCTAGTCAGCAGAGTATACAATGCTGCAACCTGATACTTGGACATTAGGTAATCCTCTTTTTCCCACGTCCTAATCCCCACCAACAGAAGCACCAAAAAGCCACCACAGAGCTCCTGCTTCCCACGGCAGCCATACACCTTAGAGCCTGAAAACCAGATGATTGGGTGCTAGGGAATACTCATCCAGCTGAGCTACAGGAAGAGCATAAGTATTCTCAAGACAAATAACTTGAAGAACTCATATATATTGATTTCAAAAGCACTAATTTACATTCATTTTAATTTGAGAAGCTGGGTGACAAAACCATTCTCATCACATTCTTTGTATGACTGCTTTCCCCACCCTCTGAACGCCAATAATAAAGGTAAATTCAAATTAGATCTCTGTAGAGTGTGCGCCCTGCAAGAGCCCCTCTGGCTAGATCAAAAAATAAGCGCTGCATCAGTCTCAGAAATGTAAGTGTAATTACATCTAAAAGCAGAGATAAAAGGTGACCATGCCAGGGACTGAGAAACGCTGCAAATTACAAGATGAGAATCCAAAGGCAAAGCTACATGCAGAGGTGCTAATCCTATTCTCTGATCTTTATTCTTCTTTGATTACACAAGCGTATGGATTCCAAGCAGCAAAGTAAAAATGTAAAGCATTCATGATCCAGCACACCACTTCCTCATTTACAGTCTGCCCAAGGTCATTTCTCAGTAACCAGACCACCACTGAGCTGAAAAACTCTCAAAAACCAAAGAGATTATGGCACAATCAAGCTCACTAGCTCCCTCCTGCTACAGCTCTAGTATCACCCAATTAGAGAGTAGAGATTAGCTATTTTCTCCCTAAAATACACTCAAGCACCTAAATATTTATTTTATAAACCTGCAGAGCTGTCATACAATCTAAATGTGATAGCCTGTTACTCAGCTGCTGTATCTGAAGAATAATTGTATATTTAATCATTTAAAGGAAGCGCTGAGACTTAATATATACTTGATCTAAATTCCCCCACTATTCCCAGATAGTAGCTTTCCATTATGTAGCCCAAAAAGCAAGAACAAATGACACTGGTTTTAACTAAGTCAGACTGTCACTAAAACATCAAGTCCTTTAAGTGACTGAAGCACAAAAAAAATGGGAACGTATCATGTTAAAGCAAAGCTCTACTGTTATCTTCACCTGTTCAGACAGTTTGCACTTCCCTAAGTGTGCACGCCTACAATGCTACTTAAAAACTCATCAATTTCAATTATACATGCTTTGTACACATTTTTCAAATGGTCAGAATTCTGAAACAAAGTCTACAATTTCCAGAAATAGTGAACACACTAGTCCTCACAGAAGATCATGTCCAGGCCACGTTTCAAACTTAAGATATCAGTGTCGTAGTCATGTCTGAGGATGTGGTGGGTTTTTTGTTTTGGGGTTTTTTTCCTGTTGTTGAACACCACGGAAAGGAGAAACACTCCCTCATCTCAAACCAACTGATATGGCAAGGACTCTAGATGGAAGGCATTGTCCAAAGAGGTTACTTTCAAAAACAAAAGGGTAGAAAGAGGAGACTACAACCAGAACTAGTTTGAGACATTTACTACAGCAAGTGCTATCAAGCAATCATTATGATCGTAAGGCATGACCCTTTTTCCATAATCTTCAATAGATAAATTTTGTATTACAGCACAGTTAATGTGCAATCAAGTATTAACGCCACATTTAACGCAAACACACAACAGATTAATGGATTCATTTGTGATTCTCACAGCAACATGACTTTCGTGCAATTAAATTCTCAACATTATTGCACGTGTGGGTTTTTTGCACAGAATTACTATTTCATACAAAGGTGGGTGTGGAAGAAAGGCAAACTGCAGTAGGCTATTCTTCAGCTGACAACTGCAGACTGACATACAAGATGTGCACATTCAGAAACTACTATTTCTTTGAAAGTCTCTCATTACCAGTCCAACCAGCATTCATTTACGGAATTCAATAAGATCACAGCCAAGGCAATATAGCTGCCAGATGCTGGTTTTGTTGATACCATGTTTGAGCCCCTCCTACAAGTGTGAGCTAACACAAACATCAAACTCAGGTCTCCTGGTAAGTGGAAACTGACTAGATAAGAATTACTGTTTAGCAATTAGCGCTGACCAGGTAAGAATTAGTACTTAGCAGTTAGCGTAATTTTAAAAAGCCATCTGAGTTATCCAACAAAATAGAAGAAACGACACACTTTTTCCATGCTATTAACAGTGCCTCATTTTCCCAAAGGCACAAAGTAATACCAGCTGACATTATTTCCTATGTGCCTGTGCTCAAGAGCAAAGAAATCAGACTCACAAAGTTGACAGAAATCGCCCCTTTGCGTTGCCTCATCTGCATACCAAATGCTTCCGACTTGGTGCCTTTGCGTCTTCGAGAGACCTCATCTTGAATTAAAATAAAAGTTACAATACATTAATATGGCATAAATCAAGATCCAACTTGCCATGACAATGTAGATATCAGCCTGATATCCTGACTTTGGCAGCAACTATTACCCAATGCTGTAGAGAAAGCCAAAACACTCTGGTGTATCTGACCAGTTCTACCAACCTGTATACGATTGGGGAAGGGTAAACCCTCTCTTGCTGATCTCCACAAGAGATTGAGTTACATCATGAAAGAAAGTGGATTACCCTTGTAATTTGTGTGCTTATCAAGGACTGCTCTTAAAATTGATCAACCCCTTTTTCAAGTCCAGTAATTCTCAACATGTGTAGCATGTTTCCTATGTAACAGAGAAGAAATGATTCCATATCAAAGAGTCCTGCCAGAGGAGTTAGCCATGCTGAGTACTGTCAATGAATTAAATCCCCAAAGGTTTAACTTTGTTTTCATTTTTACTTCTTCCCACTCTTCTCCAGAGAGAGCAATTAGATTTGATTTAAAAGACTGTTTCAGAATCTAGATGCAGGCTACTGTGTTCTTTTCACTTTACCCACAAGGTAAGCCAGGAGCTTATTTACCTTCTTTATCCTTTGCTCCCAATGCCAGTCCCACCATCTTGGGTCCAGCTCCAAAGATCTGCAGCTTCTTCAGCTCGGTATTTCTACTCATCTCTCCTGCCTCTGCCTGCAAACAAGATCACATTGGCACACCACCATCAATACCAGGCATCCAGGTCTCCACTACTCACCACACATTTGTACCTCTACTTTTCCTCTCATTGCCCTAGTCTCACTCACATCGTCAGCTTCCCACACCAGAAGTTGGAAGGCCTGATTCCTCATCCCCAAACCCAATATCCAGATGAAAGAATGGAAATGCAATGAAACACAGACTGGAACTTCTCTTCCAATTCTCCAAACAAATGTCTCCACATATAGCATTAAACAGTTTTGTTAGCAAGATTTATCTATACAACAAGTGACCACAGAGAAGTGGACTTGACTTCTGGGAAAAAAAAACAAAAAACAAAAAAACAGCTAAGTACCAATGCAACCCTTTTTAACCATGGATCAGGAAATGTTTGATGTTTAATAAAAACATCGTTTATGTGGCACCCTTCATCTGCTCCCGTGAGTGGGTGGATATATTCACATACTATTAATGAGTTCCACAGTTTATAAGTCTGTCAACCCTTGGCTGGATTTGGATTTTCTGATGCAACAGCAGAGCTACTATTCTCCACAGCCCCTATGCACATGTGGTGCTTTTTGAATCATATGAATTAAGTGATGGAAAATACTTAGTAAGTGATCCAGACCACACCCCCTGGCCAACGCAAGGTTGTTCTCTTAATGTTTTGTCCCTTCCTATCCATCCATCCACTGCCTACAAGTCCTAGTCATGAATCAGGATTCCATTGTGCTAGGTGCTATATGCTTATCCAACCTTGTTTTACTGCTTCACTGCCTTTACTCCACCAAAGGGGTAGCCGTGTTAGTCTGCTGTAGAAAAACAACAGACGCTTTGAAGCGTCTGACGAAGTGGGATTTTCTCCCACGAAAACTCATGCGATAAATAAATCTATTAGGACTCTGTTGTTTTTCTCCACCAGTGATGGGATCCTCAATACATTTTGGTCCACTTTCTTCTCAACCATCCGTGAACTTTCTATGCTACCTCCTACTCTTGGAATGTCCTTCCTGAGCTGGTACACCAAGCAATTACCTTTCCTTCACTCAAGTCCCTCCTAAAGACCCACTGTTCCTGCAGCGCCTTCAAGCCAGTCAGCCAGCTAAAACATCTGCTCATTGAGAAACCATAAGCCTACTGATGTTACTTGGCCCTTCCTTCCCCAGCTGCCTTTTACAAATTTACCACTCTTATTTGTATCAGGTCAGAAGTAAGTTTATTAGCTTCTTGGGGACATGAATCAGGTTTCTGTTGGTATTGCGAGGCACCTATCACAATCCTGATGGGATCCTGGATGATGATAAAAAAATAAATAAATGAATAAAACCCAAAACCAACCCCCCCCCCCCCAAACCCCTTTCTGGTAAGCAGTGCTCAAAACTGAATGAGAAACTTCATGTGCGCTAATAATTACACTACAAACAGGTATCATTTCCATGTATTCACCCCAAACTTTCATTTTTGTTTATTTGATCTTCTTGTTGGCTGCTACAATGCACTGAAACACAAGTCCTACTTGCTATTCACCATAAGTCTGTTTTAGTACCACTGCTGGCCAGATTTTTCCCCTCCCAATAGGTTCTGTGTTTGCACTGGTTTTCTCAACCAGTATATTAATTTGCATCCTTCTGAATAGCTGTTATTTTCTATTCCTGTTCACGTAACTGTAGATCTGGATTATGTCTCTGTTCCCGCTGATAATGGCAATTCCTCACAATTTAAAACAATGTTATCAACCTCAATTTTTTACATCTGACTTTAAAAATCCAGTTTGATTCCGTTCCCATTAAGTAGTAAAGTCTTGATTTTTTTTTTTTAAACTGAAATTTTTAGAGGATTTTTCTGTTCACCTCTATTTATAGAAATCCTTCCAACAAGCAAGAAACTGACTGACACTGAGTGATGGTGTAACTGATCTTGACATCGCTGTGAATATACAAAGAATATAAGCAAACATAGCAACAAAATATTTTAGGTTAATTTAGTATATAGGTACACCATTCAGACAAATGTGATTCTTCAAGTTGATATCGCTTTAATTTTAATTTTATGGGAACACTATTTTCCCACTACTCCAGATGATTAATGAAAACAGATAAAATGGGATTTATAAGAGATCCCAGTGGTATCAGATTACCTCCTTCCCCCAAACAATACAACGTTCTCATTAAACCACCACTGTTTGTTTACAGACTTTCTGGCAGTTTTTAATCCATTTGACTGTTGTAATCCCAATCCTCACTTTCACTTTAAAAATGAACTTGGATATCATTCTTTACTAAAATCCAGACATTGTATCGATCAAGTTCTCTCCTTACATTTATTTTTGATAGAATTACAAAATTATATTAAGATCTGGCTAATTTTTTTCATGTCTTATTCCTTCTAATTTCATTATAATTCTAATTGAACACAATCTTAAAATGTAATAATGAGCTCACTAGTTCCTCTCACTAGGTAAAGGGAGCATCACATGTACCAAAAGTACAAGTTATGTGACCAAAAAAAAGGTTCCAAAACTATCAGATCAAATAAAGGCTCCTAGAACACCACAAATAGCACTTGTTTACAAACAGCCTCAATTGTGAATACCAAAAACCTTCAATATTATTAAAATTCAAACTTCATTCAGTGACACTGACGGTTGTATCCAGATAGCTCCAAACTCAAAATGGTGAAAGCAAGGTATTAAAGGAATAGCAAAGGAAAAGTCTCTTACCATTTGTATAATGTAACACACACTCCAACATTCCAGAAGGCTTTCCCTTCCATTGCCAACAGATATCAAAAAGCCATATATATCACAATTGCAAACCTGCACTCTAGTCGAAAAAAAAAACCCCACACCCCACTCAACAACTTCAGACAGACTTGTATCAACAGATAATCCCATGGTACAAGTGTTTAGGAAGTTATTCCACTTAAACATTGCTGAGGTAGCCATTGGGGTTGTGCACATTAGCACAAAACTCTATTCCTAACTAAGGTTTGTGACTGAGCATGCAATGAAGTAGGCTTGTCATCTTTTTTCACTAATATTTCAACGGATTTCTCCATTTCCTCCATCCTCCAACAACTGCTAAACTGAAAATCAAGGATTTTTCCTCTATATAAGAAAACACTCACAGGATCCAATTATAATTCTACAGATTGAAGTATCTCATCCTTTAAAAGGACATAATCAACTTGAAAAATCACTTCTATAAAATATTTTAACCTATTATTACAAGCAGCACCTAAGATCATTATAACAGTGAAATTTTTTATTTGCTTTATGCATTTTCCAGTATTTTTTATATAGTGAGTTAAGATGTTTCCTTGTACAGTGAGCTTCTGCTGTTATCTTCCACACTAAACAGATATTTTCAACACAGTAAAGCGTAATTGTCAAACCACAAAAACTGGTAAGGGAACGCAGGGCAGATGTGCTCCCTATAACTTTTAAGTCTTTTAAAAACTTGTCCAGATTTGAAGTTGTTGGCATACCTTTAATAGTATCATCTTTTAAAAGACTGAAGCAACATTAGCTTCTTTTTTCTTCCACTACTATGATTTTTTTTAAGAAATACTCCAAGGTTCAGAAAGCTCATCAGTCAAATCCCTTAGCAGCCCAGCATACACCCTAATGTATTCCATATTTTCCCATGTTCCCAATCTTCTCGTTTATTTCTTTTTAAACAAGATTTCCCTTAAAATGTTGTTAAATTAAATACTAACAGAAAAATGTACCTAAGCCATTTCTCAATTATCTATTCTCATCTAAGTAACCTGCTTTCAATCTACAATCAATCAATTCCTTTTTCCCCTAACATTTGTAAAGCCATCCTTATTTTCTAGTGTTAATCTTGCCTGCTTTTCTTATTTTCCTTGCATGCCTTTACTAAGTATCATTGCTTGCCCTCCCCACCACTTCCATTTCCTTGGGTAAGACAGAAAAGGAATAGGACACATTAACACAGATCTTTGAGAAGTCTCTCACAAAACCAATCTTTCTTTTCTTGTTTCTTCTTCCCCCCCTCCGCCCCCCGAGTTTGTAGTTAGCTGAGGTTTAATTATGGGATTTAAATACTCCCAGACTTCTTTTAGAATAGAGAATTTTATATGTCCTTCTCTCACATCTTTCTCTATTAAATTGCTTAAAATCTGGCTTTCCTGACCCCTAGTTTCCTTGTACTGTATTCTGTGAAACAACGCCTTACCTAATTTAATTCAAGTAACTTGCATTCACTAGTTCCAAACCATTGTTATTCTCATTTTTGATCTGTGAGTAATAGATTCACAATGCTTTCTCTTCTTTTTACAAAATAAAATTGCCACTTAGAAATTCTTCTCAGATAGAGAGATCACCACAGTTATCCATAACCGTTATCTGCAGATTGAACTATTAGCCAACATAACTCTACATATTCTTCCTCTAATGCAGAATACAGAAATATGTTTATCTGGTGGATAGTCACATGACACGTATTACACCTGTGGGTCCTGGGGGCTCCTCAGCTGGTTTCTGATACAAGTTAAGGTGTTCATTTTAATCCACAAACTGCTTGGTGGTTTGGATTCCTGCCTATAGTGGAGACTACTTCACTCTGTGCGCATCTCCCCGACAACTGACATTTGGAATATTTTATACACTGTCCCTAGATTAGCTCTGGTGGTATTTGGGGATGCTGGTAAGGTGTTCTTTACCAGGAGAATGAGGGACAGGTCCCTGCTTTGAATTCAGTTTCCCAATTAGTTCAACAAGTTCAATTAAACCTTCTGAATGTACCCCAAATATATATTTGGGCTTTTCCTGATTAAGTGAAATGAGTGAGCTGAGTTTCTCCTGAGTTGGAGAATTCACTTGTTATTTCTTTTGCTCCGTGCTAAAATTATTGAAAGCATGCTTGGCTTTCATAAAAGAATCATTTTGGTACAAGCCAACAATAATAGGCATTGCAGACTGTTTGTAAAGATAACTCACACACCAATGAAATAAGGCAGCTGTTCTGTGCCAGGAATACTACAGTTTTCTTTACAAGAGGAAATGAGGATTACCATTGTTTTACTGAAAGTCCTGAGAGCAATCTTGTAAAAAGAGTGATCTTAATGAAGTACTGTTTCTTTTATACTTCATTTGAGAAAAACACTAACATAGCACCCCCTAAACAATGGCTCAATACTAAGAAGAGTTCCACATACTTAGTGACAGACAGCCGTTCCTGGAGCATGCTGGATTTTTCTTAGGTAGACAGCCCCCATTCAAGTACTGACCACACCCAGCACAGTGTAGTTTGAGAGATCTTACATGACTACAGCATAGGACAGTTGATGTGATGCTTTTATATAGGGTTACATTATACAAATAAATGTAGTAAGTCTGCCTGGAATTGAGATCAGATAAAAGACAAGCCTGTCTAAATGAACAATAATGTAGGAGGAGCAGAACATACTATTTAGTAAAGCTGAGGGAAGCTCAGCAGAAGAGAAGAGAAATTAAGAGAGAGAGTTGAGTAACATGAGATGTGCACTTTGGAAAAAGACAGACATGTTTCTGATAGCATTAGATATGGAAAAGAAATTTCAGTGAGCTTATAAGAAGCCCAGAATAGCATGGTGCAAATAATAAAAAAGTTTATGTTAAATAAAAACCCAACTTTCATCCATGTCCCACTGACTGGCCAGCAAGAAGCCACCAGAACGTGCCACGGGGACCCAGTCCGAAAACTTTCAGAGAGCCTCTTTTTTTACAAAAAGAGTATATGTTATTTATCAGAAACTGAGACAGATTGCTTAAACAAGGTTGCAAGGAAAGAAACAAAGAGGAGAAATGTGAGGCCAAGGTGCCCAGGTTTTTTTTTTTGATATGCTGACATTTAAAGTGATGCTACAGTTTGAAGGGAAAGTTACAGGTGGTCTCTATAGAATTTCAATATTGTCTAGCAAAACACCAGTAAACAGCTAGCAAAACATTGCTGTAGCAATAACAGCCTTAACCCACACAAAACAGACTGCTTATTTTCAGGAGAAAAGCTATGGAACTGGAATAGATTTCCCAGCCATCACTCAGCATTCTCCCAGCCCACTGCAAGCTCTTCACAAAATACTCTGTCAATCTTGGGATAATTGGTTCCATTTCCACAGCTTCCTCACTGACCGTAAAGCCTTGTCTGCACACAAGCTTGCATCTGTTTCACTAAAGGCATGTCTAAAATTTAGTTAATTAAACTGGATGCAAGTCCCATGTTGAGACACTTTAATGTAAGTTCACAACTAGTTTGTATCGGTTTAGTTTGCATGGATGCAGTACTGATGAAAATCAATACTACAAACAAGTTGCAAACCAATATGAAAACAGTTGAGCTATACTGGTTTATAAAAACAGATTTTAGTTAAGCTAATACAATTTCTGTGAACAGACCCAGCCTAAAGAGAAACATTTCTCTGGAGTTTAAAAGAAGGACTGCTTCCTCGTGGCGCATTTGAGTGGGCTCCCACGGCCAGACAAAGGCTGTTGCATTCTCAGTGCTACTACACTGGTGCAAGGAATAAATGCACTCTGTCTGTAGCGGCCAAGTAATGTGGGTACCTGGGATTTGATGCGTCTGGTTCTCTTCAGCACAACGTTCATTCTTGTACCCTGCTTTGGGGAAGCCTGGGCATCAGAGCCGAGGTCCTCTGCCTCCACTTTTTCCTTAAGGTCCAAGTTTGGCTTTTGGATGCCCTAAAGGATCAGAGCACAGAAGGACACCAGGTTGACTGAACAAGGGATCAGACTCTCTACGGTCTGTGAGTCATCCTGTTGGTTGAGGAATAGACTACTCACTGAAGTCATATTGCAGTACACATGCCATTTGGACCAGAGGCAAATCACTGCATGCAGCCTGAAATAAGACGACAATCTCAACAGCTGCCTAATAAACAGTAATAAAGACGCCTTCCTAAAAAGGTACATCACTCTTTGCCCTGCTTCCCATTCCCAGCAGAACTGCTCTCAGACCTATAAAAGAAACCTAAAAGTACAATCATCGCTCCAGATCACAATGCAACCTGTAATTTTATTATGCCAAATGTGGACAACCGCTGATTTGATGAAAGTAGTTGCTGCTTTCAGGAGCACAGAAAAATGTGTGATAGTGTAGTATACAGCAATAAATTGATGCAACTGTTTGGGTCCCAACTGTCTATAATGGAAGGGAACAAGTCTCTCACCATAAGGCTAACCCCAGACTGGAAGAGTTCATAGGGGTAGAGTATTCGTTCATAGTGAGACTTCAGAAGTGATCCAGTGCCTTTTCCAGGCAGGTAGCCTAGCCGACTCGCCACTTTGGACCATTTCTTCTCTTTAGTGACCACCTCAAAGCCTCCTTTGCTGGCAACAATCTGAAACAAAACAAAATGTTTTTAGAAGAGAAGTTCCTTGAGGAGGTCTGAGGCTCTCTAGCGACTACTGAGTATTTTGACAGACCAAACCTTCAAAAGTTCTGTGAAATTCAGAGTCATTAGTAATGATTTGGGGATTTTCCTGCAGGGGCAGTCCTTTAACAATCTCCCATCTGTCCTTGGTCTCCCGATCCATTTATCGGAGTCCCATTGCTCAGAAATGGATATTAAGTATACACTGTGCCAGGCAAAGTGGGAAACAGGCAGCTCCTTTCAGATGTGTTGGAAAGAATACAAACACATCCGCCTCCCTCAAGTCAGAACAAAATAAAAAGCCAGCTTTTAAGCACAGGTGCAGCCTGGTGAAAAACAAGAGTCTGGCCAGGAGCGGAGTCGATTCTAACAGACTCAGTGTTGGAGCTCAGGACTCCAGACTAACAAAACTTTCAACAGGCTCATGGATGAAACAAAAACTACTGTCAGAAGAGGAGACAATGACTTCACCTTCCAGCCAGATTGGCATTGCTGCAACACCACTATTTCAATTTGCGTTGAGTCAATCAGTTAAAATCATCTTTGGCTATGTATAACTAATTTATTTAACATGGAAAACAATCCATTTGTCTCCAAAATGAGGGTCATAGTGACCCAGGAATTCCCTCCCCTGAAACACTGACCGCATTTCCACCCTCACTCCCCCTCTCTTAGGGGTTACTGCCAAACTTTTTAACATAGACCAATCTTGGTTTCGTTCAACTTTTGTAAAGATTCAAAACATTTCTACACCACCTCAGTTTGCTGATCAGCTTTTTCCCACCTCAAGGAACCCAAGTTATGTGTCTAACACTGTGTGGACAGATGGAAACCTAGATCGCAAAAGCACTATTACTGCAGAGGAACTAAATTGAGTTAAGTATAAAAGGGTAACAGACTGAGTGAAAAGTAATTTAGATTCTAAGTAGTGTTTTTATGAACATTAACACGAATAAAAATTACAATCACGCTCTCCTCTATTTCCTTTATTTTTTCACACTAGGAGAGACATTCCAATTCAGTTTTTCAAAGTCATCAGAGAACCCATTACATAAAGCTATGTTTACACCTTATCTTAGAATGACCAATGTGACCAAACAGAGAGAATGCAGTTGTGATTCACTCTTTAAGACGAGCAACATAGTGAAAGCACCCAAAGTTTATACCCACTCCTTTTGGGCAATAACTTCCAATTACCCAGATACTAACAAAATAAAAACAACCTTTGCGATCATAGCTTGGGGAATGAATTTCCACCAACAAGGCAAAGAATTTCTGCCTTCAACTAGTTAGACAACTAAAACATTAAGTTATACAGAACAGAGGTCCCTGTTTTAACTCATGCCAGTGTCCCCATATTATTTCTAGTGACATTATGCAAAGAGTATTATGTCATTTCCTACCAAACTATAGCGGACATGGAAATAAACCTTAGATGCTTTCTAAACACAGCTAAGCAAAGTTAAACACACATTGCCCATAGGCTGCGTATGAAAATCAAATTCTTCTAAAGCATAATCTTTTAAAACCGTGTACCCTACCCTATTGAGACAAGTGCATTTTGATGGGTAAGTGGAAATCGGCTCCCCCATCTAGCAATGCTGGTACCACCATACAGTCATAGGCCTAGTCTACACTAGAAAATGTCTGCTGGTACAGTTATACAGACAAAACCCTTTTTTTGTAGATACAGTTTATATTGGCAAAAAAAGTGCTTTTAGCAGCTAAATTGGAAAAAGGAACTTATTCTAAATCATCCAGGTTACAAATATTTAAAATATCCATGGGAGTGTGGGAGGCTTATACTAAAATAGTTCTAGGCTCTCCATCTTGGGATAGGCACCTATTGTGATGGCACACACTAAATAAATCTGTTAGTCTTTAAAAGTGCCACAGGACTCTGTTGTCTTTCTACAATAGACTAACACGGCTACCCCTTTGGAATTTGCTATGAAATAGTTATTTTCCAAATGTAGGCAACCCCTTGATCTTGCAAAGAGCTCTAAACTCTTACAGATCTACTTTACAATGTATGGAGAGCAACAAAGAGAAGAACTGGCCAATAAAGTTAACTGTTAATTTTTGCAGGACTTTCATGCTGAACCACCAACAAAAATGTCATTACTAATTGTACCTGTAATTGTCTGCCATCTCCTTACAATCATCCTGGTTACAAATATTTTAAGTATCTCCTTGTTTTCATGTCTTCCCATCTGGCATGAAACCACTACAATCACTCTAGGCAGTTTCCTGTTTCTCCAAATCCCAGAGAACCTTACCTTGCTCAGAGAATACAGATCCAAGATTTTTCTTTCCACCACAGGAATTTTTAAAGTGGAACCTTGAAGTTCCCAAAATTTTGCTAACTGATCCAAGAAGTCCAGTTTCACTCTGGTCATTGCCTATAATCACAAGAAGAATTCAGATGAGTTTGAAACTGGCCAGACATGGGAGAAATGCCTAGAATCTAGAAAGAAAAGAATCAAAATGCAACTGTATTTACATGTGCATAATGCAACTAAAAATGTGAATTTACAACAGGAAGAAGAAAGCCAATAAAAGGGAAAATCTTCATAAACTTTTTTTTTTTTTAATATATATATATTTTGCACTCTATTTGATATCTTATGAGCCAAGTTCCTATCCAGAGGCATTCTTTTTAAAGACAAGATGTAAACTCCTGAAAAATAAACATTCTAGGCAGGATCATCTATTACAGTATTTGTTAATATTAAAAAATTTAGAAATAGCAGGCCTTCTACATATCTTGGACTGTGCAAGAGAGTCCCCAAGAGCATTTTTCGGAGCACTCAGCGATTCCTGTTGCACACACAAACCCAGAGACAAATAAGACTAAACTGACCAAAGAACTTCAGCATGGTCATTCTCAGTGCCACCACACCAAACTTTTAAGCATCTAGAAAAATCACTGGGATTCACAAAACCTGAGTTAGGTACTCAGAATTCCCCTGCGACAAAGTAGTACATAAGAATGTCCATACTGTGTCAGACCAATGGTTCCTCTAGCCCAGTACTTTCCAATAGTTGTCAATGCTAGATGTTTCAAAGGAATGAACAGAACAGGGCAATTACCAAGTGATCCATCCCTCATCAACCAGTCCCAGCATCTGGCCATCAGAGGCTTAAACATGGAGGGAGATAGACACTTCAGAATAGGATTCACAAAAGCTAGCACTCTGGATGGCTCCTTTCTCAAGCTAGCCAACTTGAGATACCCACATGAGAGGTGTCCCCTAAGTCCCGCTCCTCTCCCAGAGCTCAGATACTTGCTTGGAAGTCTCAGGTGCAAAACCTTTTGACATTACACACCTACATTGGGTGTGTTTGGGGCGTCTGGGGAGGGGATTGTCAAAATCTGTCAGGGGGAGAAGCAGCCTCCCTCATAAATGTTAGCCCAGAGACTGGAGGGAGCCCCACATCAGAATATCCTATAGACCAGTGGTTAGGCACTCACCTGAAAGGTGGCTGAGAAGGACATGAGCTGGGGGTGACCCACATCCCAGATGAATACCCTAAACTTCAGGCTCAAAATTATTTTCTGCCGGGATCTGACCTTACGTGTGTGTTAGGCAAAGGAATGCCTATTTTCCCCCAGTTCATGCGCAACTCTGGAGCTTAGGCCTCCCAATGCCTAGTGAGGTTGCAGTACCCATGCACAGAGGCAAAAACATAGCAACTAAGCAACTTTTACAGCAAAAATGTAGGCACTAAACAAGTGTAGGCACCTACAAAGTTTAGCACCAGTTAAGCAAGGAATCTGTGAATCCCAGGGGGGCTTAACTCTGGACTTCAGGGTCTAAAGTGGTAGTAAGGCACCTACATCCTTTTGTGAATCCACCTTATGATGATTTGGTACCTAAACAGAACAGAGATGCAAGAACTAATGTGAAGAAAAGAAAGATATCTTTGAAAAAGTCTGGACAGAAAGGGACTTACACTACTTTCTTTAAAAGGCTCCTGTTAATTTTTAGGACTAAAAATTAACCTGGCTAGATTTATAAAATGAACTCTTAGTATGAGGTTTTTGTTTTGTTTTGTTTTGTTTTGTTTAAGAGATATCATCAAGATGGTAAGTATTAGGCAATTTGGAGTTTAAGAAGAGCAGTAAATACCTGAGGAAAAAACAGATTTTATTCACTGCATGTGGAGTTCTGAGGACTACACACTGGCTAATCTTACTACTTGGTAAATGGTACTTGGCATTCGTTTTAGACATGTTCAATTGAGGCTAAAAACCCACGTGTGGTTATTTTGAATAATAAAACAACAACCTGACTTCTCAAAATCTTGGTGAATTACTTTATTCAAAGTCTGATAGTGTCAATTGTAAAGACTGTAGGATTCTGAAGTCTACCAATCCAGAAACCTGTCAAGATGCAGAACTCAAGCAAGAGGCCTATTGCTTTGTGCGTGAATACAGAATTGTGGCAATACTGCAAAAGCTCACCTCCAGTTCATTCAAGCGCTGGACTCGAGGGGTGAAACGAAAGCTTTGTACTTCACATGCAAATGGAGGCTGCCAGTCCTAGAGAAAGAGAGACCAAGATAGAGACACAGAGATTTTACTGCTTCATGATCTAAGGACAGTACCATACTCTCTCCAACAAATGCAAAAATATCTTCCTAGAATTTAAAAACAATGTAAATCATAAACTGGTCACAGAAACAGCAAGTCAAGGTTTATTTAGTATTCTAATTTGAGAATTTTCCATTTTAGAAAAGCACAATAACTTCATAATTAATGAGCTTCCCCCAATATTTGAGCTAGGAGTAAGGATGAATTACTGATTTACCTCAAAACAGAAAGTATAGATATAAACTCATAGCTTAAAATATTTAGACTGGCATTACCTTAGACCAAGTTAGAATATAGGGGGGGCTTTCAAGGAGAGAACCATATGGTAAGGGCCACCATCTTGTATGTCTTTTACAAAAGGTCTGTATACCCTGGATATTATGATGTCTAACCAACAAAAGCAACTCACTTCATATAATCCACAGCACTTGAGGCAAGGATGTTGGCGCATACAGACGTGAAGGGAACTAGACATGTAATAAAGGTGGAAGTGCAACAGGAAAAAAGGTAACCCGCATAGATGGGTTCTTAGAGCATCACCATCCAAAGAGAGAAAGAGAAAGAGAAAAAGAGAAAAAGAGAAAGAGAGAAAGAGAGAAAGAGAGAAAGAGAGAGAGACACACACACACACAGAGTGCAAACTAACTCTGTTACTCAAATTTGGTGTTAATTTCCAAAAAAGCACAACTAAGAAATTATACAGCATATTTACAATGAAATGAAGAAAAGATATTCCAGTGGATCAGAAAAACAATGAATTGTTCATTATTTGTAGTACACTGGCATTTAAAGCCCCCAATCAGGATAGTAAAATATTTTAGCTTCAGAGGAATAACAAGCAAGTAATGTTAGTGTAAAGGATTTCAGCTAATCATTACAGCAGATTTTAAACTGAACCTGAACAGATCACTGCTATGCAATCTGCTAAACAACCATACAAGGCCAAAACCAAGAAATTAGCTGCAAAGAAATTACAATTTGTTTTTATTGGGCAGAATCTGGAATGGTTTCCTAGGCCATACTAGATTCCACAATCAAGTCAAAGCACTCTGCTTAGTTTAGAAAGGGTAACTCCTTGGAGGTCAAGCTTCCACCATGTCACAAAGTGAACTAAGCAGATTCCAGCAACACTCAGAGTACAGAGAAAGAACCTAAGGAAGATAAAATGTGAATAGTAGTAGCATCTTCTACTATTATCTTCACTGCTAGATCATCTCTTTCCATTCTCTCAATCATTTTAATCTTTTTATTTTTGCTACTCTATTTTAAAGTTGATTTATTCTTATCTGCATGTAAGGATTGTGTTTTAATTTGAAATCATTTTAAGTGCCTTCTTCTGAGTGGCTGTTGCCTTTGCCAGAACCCTCTAGTAGACTGCAGGGCAAATCGTCATAAAACAATTCTGCAGGCATAATCCGACAATTCAGACTTCATTTCTGAGCCTTTATTTTTTAAACCCCAATACACAAATACCATTTTCCCTGCTTGCAAACAGTTCCCCCCCAAAAGACTATAGTTTCCACTTAAGCCACCTTTATCTCTTAAGCTTGCAAGGCTCTGAAGGGTAACAGACCAGTGAAGTCTCAATCATCACTACGACTGAACACAATTTTTCACCAGTATTAATGGATGCGTAGGCTCATCACACCATATACTTCAGAGGCTCAAGAAATACATGGAAACCGTGTCCCCCTGCAGAGGCCATGGTGCACTGATCTGCTACCCAAAGAAAGGCGACACAACGGAGCTTTAAACCCCAGCCATGTTTTTTCGAGGGGGGCAGAGCGGACAGTTTTACATGTTGCCAGACACATTACTATCTGCTCCTCACATCGCACCCCGGCTGGGGAAAGGGCTCCGACGTATCGCCCGCGGAGCTGTCAGGCACCCAAACGCCGGCCAGTGAGCTGCCCTCAGCTTCGCCCCGGCCGCAGTGTCAACAGCGGAGCGGCCCCGGCTGCTGCCGGCCTCGAGGAGAACCGGGAGCCGCTTCCACACACTAAGCAAAGGCCCGGGGCTGCGAGGAGGCCACCAGGGAGCTTCTAGGCAAGGGGACCCCCGGGGCCCGGCCTCCGGCTCACGGGCCTGCCCGCGCCCCGCTCCCCGCCCGGTACCTTGGGGGGCCGGATCTTGCAGATGCCGGTTTTCTCGGCCAGGCCGCGGATCCGGCCGATGAAGCCGAGCGGGTCGCTGAACTCCTCCCAGCTGGGCTCGAAGACGGGGCACTCGGGCGGGGGCACGAACTCCGCCGCGTATCGCGACCCGCCGCCCCCCGACATGGCGGCGCGCTGGGGGAGCGCTGGGCAACGACGCCGGAGGAACAGCCGGGGGGGCTCCTGCTCCGCCGTTGGGGGGCGGCTCACAGCCGGAGCCGGCGGCCGAAGCGCATCCTAGGGGCCCGGCCGGAGCCTGGCGGGAGAAGGGGCTCGGTCCCGCGAGCCGGGTCTCAGGTACTCGCCGCGCCGCCTCCTGCCGTTTGTTTTTGTTTCCCCCTGGGGCGGTTTTTTTTTTTTTTCCTCCTCTCTGAGTCTGGCTTGGCCGGAAGTTACGTGTTTCGAGAAAATCCCTCCGCCGGAAGCGAAGGGCACGGTGCCCCTCCGCGGAAAAGAGTCCCGGATTCCACCGCGAGCCCCGCACCCTCCACCTCACACCCTGCCCGAGGCGCAGAAAGCCGGGCAAAACCAAGCCCCTAGTCTCTGCCCTGCCCTTGAGACCGGCCACGGCAGCACCACAGCCACTTCCGGCGCGGAGGAATGTGTGAAGCGACCTCCAGGGTTCACTTCCGGTAGCGACCTTCCCTTTCCCCCATTGTCTGAACGAATGCAAGGGAGCGATTGGACTCCGCCCCCCACGCCGCTCCTCCCAGCCCCGCCCCCGAACGCCCCTCCCTTCCCGAAGTCCCCCACAAAGTTCCTCCCCTCTCGTACCGCCCACAGCCCTAGAACGTCCCCTCGAGAGACCCACCGTCTCCCTCTCCAGCTCCCTCGTGCGGCCCCCCTGGAGGCTGCACACCTTCCTCCAGCCCGGCTGAAATAGCGCCAGCGGCATCCAAGCTCCTTGAAAACAGAGTCGTGTCTCCCCCTCCGCCCCCCGCGTGCACACCCATACTGATTTCTCTGCTGCCACTTTTGCTTTTTTCCTGCCGATCCTTGGGGTGATCCTGGCTGGTTTTACTGACCCAGCCTGGGGCTTGTAATCTCCGTGGTGTTCCAGATACATTTCACAGCTACTGTTTGGTTCTGCAAGCTGGGGAGGGAGGTAGATTTGGTGCCACGCATCTGTGGAGGTTCTTACACTGTGCCTGTAAACCAATGGTTTTCAAAACCTTTGTCCTCAGGACCCAGTTGAAAAAAATCATTTATGCCCATGACCCAACAATTGCATCTTTGAGCAATGTGGCAGCAGCGGTGACAGGGAGTGCCACGACTCAATAATGGGTCCCAACCCATAGTTTGAAAACCACGGCTCTAGAACTATCCAATTAGCTCCTGCTCATACTTTATTCTTTGCTATAAATTAAGGAGCACTGGCTAGGGATAGTGAAGTCAAGACTGCTGGATTCTAGGTCTAACTGGGCCCAGGGTGACAGAGCTAACAGCAGATTACCTCCCTTGTGCCTCAGTTTACCCCTCTATAAAATAGATATAAACAAAAAAGTCAAATTGCAAAGGTAGTCAGAAGTCAAAAAAAAGAGTTGTAACAGAGGCCTTAATAAACAAAGTGTGTTTAACAGACTAACTGGAAACAAGTCAGCTGACCATTCAGCACCACCATAAGTGTTTTCAGGGGGAGAGGCAGCTAATAGGAGCAACATCTGCTTGCTCCAGGCCTATAGCTGCAATGTAGCACTATAGGTGTAATCTGAACATAGAATTTTTCTCAACAGGGCTCTCATTTTTGTCTTAAATTACAATTTTGTACTGCACCCACCAGAAGCAATTTTTCAGTAATTTATAATTTTTCAAAATAGTCCACCTTTCCCTGAAAAATGTCAGGAAATTAGTCTTCAGCAAGGACTAACTACAGATAAAGTTTGTTTTTAAAATTCAGGCATTTGAGTTTGCCATGCACAGATAAGCCTTAGGTTGTTTCTAAAGCTGAAAAAGTACATGTGTGCAACTCGGAAAATTGAAAGATTGGTGCAAAGATTATTATCAATTAACTCTACAGGTCTCAATCATCACAAATAACAAAAAGTGATCTGAAAACTCTGTGCCTCTCTTTAGCATATGTATAAATTCACCTGTTTCTAATTTTACTTTCTTCCCCAATACCAGCAGCAGTATGCGTAGTTGTTTATAAAAACTAGCATTCCTTCTCTTCTGTATTTTTTCTTAGTCTCTTTTTCTGCTAAATACTTCCTGTGCCTCTTCCAGGATATACCCTAGGTCACTGGTTCTCAAACTTTCCAGACTATTGTACCCCTTTCATAAGTCTGATTTGTCTTGTGAAACATGGGGGGTACGCCTCACTTAAAAACTATTTGCTTACAAAATCAGACATAAAAATACAAATGTCATGGCAAACTATTATTAAAATTGCTCTCTCATCTTTGCCATAAAATCATAAAATAAATCAATTGGAATATGAATATTGTACTTACGTTGCAGTGTAGTATGTAGAGGCGTTTAAACAAGTTATCACCACCATGAAATTTTAGTTTATACCAACTTCACTAGTGCTTTTTATGTAGCCTGTTGTAAAACTAGACAAATATCTAGATGAGTTGATGTAGGCCCAGAGATGTGTGTACCCCTCGCTGAGAACTATCTGGAATTCAGGAAATCAGCCATTAGGTGCCACTGCCTGTACCACCCAGGCCACCAGGCCCAAATACATGCATTCATATTAAGGAATGTGTGTATTTTTATATATATCAAAGTTCTGTACACATATTTACTTAATGTCACAGGAGTATAGCGAGATAAGGAGAAATTATCCCCATTGTACAAATGAGGAAACGAAGACAGAGATGTTAAGTGACTTGCCCATGGCCACACCAGTTTAGTGGCAGCGCAAGGAATTAATCCAGAATTTCCTGGTACTGTTGCTACACAAGAGAGCTTACAGCATGCCATTGTAAGCTTTCTAGTGTAGCTGCTCTAAATTGATGGGAGAGAGCTCTTCTATTGCCTTAATTAATCAATCCCAATGAGTAATGGCAGCAATACGAGCAGGAGATGCTCTCCCACCCAACACAGTGCTGTCCACACCAGTGCTTAGGGCAGTGTAACTTATGTTGCTCAGGGAGGTGGCTTATTCACACCCCTGGGTGACATAAATTATACCAACATATGGGTAGGATAGACATAGCCTGGTCTCCAGCTAAAACTCATTCCTCTGGGCTATGCTCACTGCTTGCACATGCCAGTGCAGTGGTTCTCAACCTTTGGCAGGTCGCAACATGCCTGGTGGCATGTCGCTACCCCACAGGACACACCAGCCCACCCGCCCAAGGCCAATTCCAGCTATTTCCCCTGCTCTCTGCAACATACTTACATCTGCGTGGCGACGCAGTACAGTGTCCCGACCCAGAGGTTGAGAATCGATGTGCCAGTGGACAATTACGCCACCCCTGCAATACCCTGACTTCCTGGATGCCAAAGAACAATGGGTGTCTGTGGCCAGAGCTGCCAGCTGCTCTGCTTTGACGAGCATAGTATTGGGTTTTTAAAAACCTTATCAGGTAACATGTTTCAATCTATGTGCCAGGTCTATTGGCAGCAATACCAACCTCGGCCCTGAACACTGAGATTCCTGTCCCTACCAGTACTTCCTGTTTAAGCGTCACCACAGCCCTACTGCACTTCCCTTCTGGTTGCCTTTTGATTGTGAGAGTAGAGGAGATAAAACCTTTGAATGCTTCCATCCCAAAGGCCTCTTCCAGAGTGGGACAGCCTAGAAAGAGAGGTCCTGGAGGGTATGGGGACACTCAGAGGCCCCATCTCCTCTCTCAAAAGAAGTCAAGTGAGGAGCACAGTAGGATTACTTGCAGCTCTAGTCAGACAAGCAAGTAGAGACCTCAAGCACTCTAAGAGGTGACTAACAATCTGAGCTCACCTGCGGCACGTCACATGCAGTCCCTAACCTCCATCCCATTACAAAAAATCTACGCTGGAGAACATTCAGGTTGCAAAATCAATCATGAGAGCCTCGTGGTTTTTAAAAATGTGAAATAAAATGAAAGAGAATGGATAAAATGAAAAACTCATCCCACAGCACTGGCTCCTGCAGCTCCGGTATTGTTGGTCTGAGGGTGAGTGCAGGGCTGCAATCCCCTCTCCTCCAAGGCTCACACTCCTACACACACTCCCAGGGACAGGATCCTCCCCAGCTCCCACCCAGGGCCAGCCAGCCCACTACAGCAGGAAAAAACAAAATAATATGACATTTCTAGAGAGAGTGAGAGATTTTTTAAAATAAAGAATTTAATGGGATTCTGTCAATTGCTCAAAAGCTGGACTATGCCAGAATTAAGATTGCCTGCGCAACTTTAATGCAGCCCCCCCTTGTGCATGTGCATGATTATTAATTATGGGATCACATACTATTTTTTCTACCTGCCTCATTTAAAACACAGGACTGAGAGGGCTCAGTGAATGAGCAGCTATTCAGTATTTTGTTTTATTCTCATCATTCAGCATATGGCCTCAGGCACATTATATACTTACCAACTTCTGCAACACATGTATCAAGTCCTACAGGCAACAGCTTTCCTCACCATACAATCCTGATGCCTCCCTAAAGCACCATCCATCCTGTGGAGTAAATAAGGCGAGTGTCCTCATCTACTAGACCCAATCTCCTACTACCCCAGTTCCTAATTCAATCTCTGTCTTCCCCCACTGGATCCCAGTCACCTTGCAGCCAAGAACAACAATTAAAGGGATTGTCAGTCCTATTCAGACTGCTCTATCCTGTGCTTGAGCATGCTCAATACAAATGGAATCACTGCAGAATTTAGCTACCGAATTCTTGCTGATCTCTACTAAAATGTGCATATTTTGAAAGGCTTATACCTTGATCAAATGTGTTTTTTTTCACAGGGATAGCAAAAAGCACATTCCTAACACAAAGCTCACCACTGCCAAATTTCAATTCCTTGCTCTAACGTATGGAGGCACTAGAGCTTCTCAACAAAACAGGTGTAAATAAACATTTCAGCATGGGCAAAACAATGTATTTTTCCCAGTCTGACCATTTAACTATTTCTCCTGAAACTTTCCCAACACATTCAGCCCAAAGCAAGTACCTGACAGAAAAATCTCAGTCCACTCCAACCCAAACAGCATGGCAAAATTACAAGCAACTGAAATCAGGATCTTATAACAGAAAGTGTTAGGCTATCTTAACTACAGGCATCACTACCTGTACTGCCTAAGCCCAACAATATTTTTGCAGATAGTTGTTTCTCCCTGTTCCCACGGCTGCCTCAGCTTCTGATGAGTTTGGTTGTGTGTGTGTGACACAGATACTCCTTATCTGACCCCCATCACCCAGCTGTCTTTCTCAAGAGAGAGAAACAACTCTATTCTACACCAGGAAACCATTTCATGTTCCATGGGGAATAGGGCACAGGTGGTTCTGTTCAGCTTCTTGGAGGTCCCTCAGGAACTACCCAAATGCTTTTTGGGAGATGGGTGTAGAGGTGAGTCATTCTCTAATACCCCCACTGGGTCTGTTGTGTCACTATACTAGCCAACATGGCTGACCTTCCAGGGAGAGGCTGTAACTGATGAAAGGCTGGCCCTTGGAACACTTGAGGAAAATCTAAAATCATTTAACTAAAAATCGTGCTAGAAAGGACCCAATGTGTTCAAGAACCTTGTTTTGAGAACTGGTCTCTAGTTGATATGCTTTGAGAATGCTCAAGGTTGTTTTAATTTTTATTTAAAATGTTTGGGTTAAAAAGGCTCGTAGGGTTCTCAAGAAAAGACAGCTGCGAACAACATAGTAGTTCTTGATAGTCTGAGAAGTACAAAACCCAGAATAACCTAGAAAAAGGGTAGTTTGTCTTGTCTCAATTTTTTGCTTTCTTTAACTTTCTGCTTCCACTTAGGGGGGTGTTTAAACTAGTGAATCTTAGACAATGGGGTTTATCAGATATTATCAATGTACACTAGCCAGTCATAATTTGTTTGTTTTATGTTTGCTTATGTGAGACTGCCTGTTTCTGTTACCCTAGGAGAGAGGAGGAAACTATTAGGCTGTGGGATTTCATTTCTGATCCAGCCTTTCTAACCTGACCTCAGATGAGCTGGAGAACTCTGCAAAGATAGTCCCAACCCCAGCCTGCAGCCAACAATAATCATCACGCAGCTAAAAGTGGACTGTTGAAAAGAGCATCTATTCTTTCTTCCTTTTCCCCTTTCCTCTCTTCTCTTTATGTTTGTCAGTCTGAGTTTTGTTGGGGAAAGAAAACTTATAGCGTTGTAAATAAGTTAAGAACATTTTGATTTAAAATAGTTAAGAAAAGGGTTAAGAAACAAAGCTGGTTTGTATAATTGCCATTTTCCTGCACACTTGATAAATGCACTAGAAAGTTAAATATTTTATAACTTTATTGAGAAGTTAGCCTCCAGGTGTGAAAAATAGTACTAAGCATTAGTTGTGGGGTGCAAGAGTAACAGCTAAATAATCCACAGACCATGGCATCTGAACTTGAAATCACTGACAATGGAATAAAAATCTCTCTTTGAGTTGAACTTAAGCCATATCACTCATTTGCTGTTGGCTAGGTGAGGCTTTTCCCTCATGGTTGTATTAATTATTTAATTGCCCTCAGAGGGCTGAGCTTGGCTATTATGTAAAAACTCTCTGCTAAGGACAGGCCACTGTGGTCCTACTTCCAGAAGGAGAGGCTAACTCTTTCCAAGTCAATCTCTGTCCCAACTTTCTACTCCATCACAGGAGCATCCAGCACCTCAAATTCACTCCTAGCAAAACAGAGTCAGTACCAAACCAGAACCTCTAAATTGCAACAAGATTGATTTTAGAAAACTAAATATAGAATATATGGGGGACTTTCAGAAGACACTTCCAAAACCTCCAAAGTCTAAGGCCTCTAATAGATAAAAAGTTTTAAAATACAGTGGGTTTGGTAGTGCATACAGAGATGCAATATTTATTTTTAGACAAATGTTACCAGGATATTGCAATTTTCTCCTTTACCAACTGACCAGCTTTTTCTGTCCATCATTATTTCTATACTGACCATTTCACAAATTGTTTACCACGAAACTGCAAGTAACCAGTTCTGCAGCCCTAATAATGAACATCTTATCACTTTGAAAGAAACAGTAGGTGAGATACATTGTGCTACAATATGTTAATTGTGATGCTTCTAATACAGAAGAGTAATATTGTCTATCATTTAACAACTGATTGCTTTGTTAGGATCATGGAGAGGAGAGTGTAAAAAACTCCACAATAGGTAGAAGTGTGATAATCTGCCCTTCATGAAGGTCTCATCTTAATCCCTAATATTACAGACAACATGACACTCACATATACTATTTGTAATAACGTACTTAATAGCAACAGTGCATATATGCCACTTAACTGATGTATATTAGTTAGGATGTTCTTGTGCAAGGCTCCCAAGAAACAAGTTCTCACAGCTAAAACTACCCCAGTTCAGGAAATAAAGTGAGGATGCGCAAAAGAGAGTGAGAGATTGTAATCACAACAGTCTGCACAGAACAGTTTATGATAATCTTTTAAAATAAACTAGAGCTGGTCAGGAAATTTGGAAATGTTCAAAATTTCTACCCAATAATGTGAAGAAAAATTCTGTGGGGTTTTTTTTCCTATTCATCTGTTTTCTTCCCCATTTCCACCTCTTTCTGTCCGCCCCAACAAATGAAAATATCAAATAGCCCCGTTTAGAGGATGCTTAAGACATGCAGAGCAGCACCAGCCCTGCCTCGTGCGATCGGTGTCCTCTCACACAGCCGGGCAGGGCTGTGAGAACTACGATTCCCAGGGAGGCTTGCGCACAGATTGACCTCCCCCCAGCGGGGGGCAGAGGCGGGCCGGGAGAACGCCGCGTCCTGTGATTGGGTGGCGCTGCCGGCGGCGGCAGGTCGCGTTGTTTGATTGGGCCCGTTCCGTTGAGCCGCAGCTGGCGCCTGGGTTCGCGCTTCGGTTTGTCAGGGCGCCGCTCCGGGGCTGGGTTAGTGAATGAGTCGTTGCTGGGAGGTGTCCCAGGATGCGGAGAGTGGGGGCCTGAACGGGGGGCAGGGTCTTGGCTCTTACAGATCCCTTCCAGCTGGTGGGGCAGCAGCGGGCATTGCTGGGAGTGCGGGGACCGGGACCGGCTGGCAGGGAATTGCTGGGGGTGCAGGGATCGGCTGGCAGGGCATTGCTGGAGGTAG
>ML685921.1:1153834-1185997 GCA_007922175.1 Pelusios castaneus
ATTGCTGGGGGTGCAGGGATCGGCTGGCAGGGCATTGCTGGAGGTAGTGGGGACAGGGACCGGCTGGCAGGGCATTGTTGGGGGTGCAGGGACAGGCACCAACTGGCAGGGCACTGCTTGGATCAGCACTAAGGGCTGGCAGGGCAGCACAGGGCAATTTGATGAACGCTGGGAAGTGCAAGGTGTTTTTCCCCAAAAGCTGTAAGGGATCCTTTCTGCCCAGTCATTGCCTTTTGAATATCACTGGGCATGTTTGGCACAGCCTTAATCATCTCTGCCAAGGACCTTGATTCCATACAGCTCACAAAAGAGGTGTTAACATGTTTTTCCAGCCTATGAGGCCATATACTCTGCTATTAAAGTACATTCTTGTCACTTCTGTAGGTGGTGGAGTGAGCACCATGGATTCCTCTCCCAGAATATCTCCCACCTCCAGAAGGTATGAGTGCTGTGATCCTCACACAGCTCCACTGTCTATTTATTTAGCTTTTAAATTGCTCTCCTGGGACTTGCTCTAACCTCTGTCATGCTGCATAGCTCCGATCTTCCTTTTCCACTCGCTAGACTGGTCTAACACCAGTGTCCAATCTGTCCCATCCCATAGTGTTATCACTGTTGACAGTACTTTTTTTGTGATGGTACGCGCTGGTATGGAGCACCAGTACCATTTGTTCACAGCTATGCAGTCCCATCTCCTGCCGCCAGTGTCCCCAGGTCCCTGGCCCGGTCCGGATCCATTGGCCCTGGGTTCCCAGGCGGGGCTGGAGTCAGGGCCAGATTGGGCTGCCACCATGGCGACCCAGCCCCACATCCCCAGCTGGTGTCAGGGCCGGATTGGGCTGAGTACTGGCACCTTTTTTTTTTCTTTTTACCAAAAAGCACCGACTGTTGCTGTGAGAGCCTTCTCCTCCATTGTACTCTAATTCAAATAACTTAAACCAGGGGTCAGCAACCCCCAGCACGCATGCCAAAGCTGGCATGCACTCTAGTCACAGTGGCAAGCAGGGCTCCTAGCCCTGCGGCACCACAGCTGCTCCCTGTGCTGGCCCCACCCCCAGCAGGGACTGGGGCCACAAGAGCTGTATGTGTGCTGTGGCTTCTGTCCCCTTCTGGCACCATGCCCCAGCCGGGGGGGAGGAGTGGGGCCAGTAGGGAAAAGGAGCTTCTGCAGGGGGCGGGTGGGCACCCCTTGCCAAGTGCCAGAGGGCTCAGCCTTTGCCCCATTGTACAGGGACCCTGGCAGGGCATAGGGGCAGGGTGGGCAGGGCTCTGCCCTGCTCTGTGGGGGGGGCATGCCAGGCTCTCCCTGTGCCAGCCACCCTGGCAGGGAGGGCAGTGGGAGAGTCCTGGAGAGCCCTAAGTCTACTTAGAGTCTACTTAGGGCTACTCCAGGTCTACACTGGCTTAAGTCGACTTTAGAAAGTCGACAAGCCTAAAGTCGACTTTAAACCAGGTTTAGTAAAGTCGACTTAATTTTCCTTAAGTCGACTTAAGCAGCTTGTTTAAGTTGACTTAAGGAAAATGTAGTGTAGATGCAGAGTAAATTAAGTCGACTTAAGCAAGCTTAATTTACAAGTGTAGACGCACCCATAGAGTGCTGCAGTGGCATAGCTGTACCAATACAGTGCATAAGAAGGCTCTTTATGCCAGACGGGACACAGCTCTCCCATCAGCTTAATAAAACAGTCTCCACAAATGGCAGAAACTACTTCAGCGGGAAAAGCTCTCCCTCTGACATAGGATTGTGAAGAGAAGCCCTTCTCTGTAACTTCTGTTGCTCAGGGGGGTGGTTTATTCACACCCCCAAATTATGCCAACATTAGCTGTAGCATAAACAGAGCCTAAAGCAATTTCAGATACAGTTGGTGTGAAAGCTGCCATACAAAATAGATATATATATTACTGTATCTTCAACACTCACCTGTCCAGCGAGGTTCTGGCAATGGCTCTGTTTAGCAAAGAATTGCTTAAATTACTTAAGCTGCTTTCTTATTCCGAATCCTTTTATAGATGACCTCTTAAAATCAAAGTTGTCTACTCAATGTGGATACTAAAGACTAAGTTTTCAGAGAGAAGCCTGAGGTCTGTGTACAGATGCAAATCTACACTTGCACATACCAAATTTACAAAGTAATGATTCACAAAGCTCAGTTTTTGTGCCAAAATTTAAATGCACACTTGCATGTTGGTTTTGCATGCTGACATATACATATATATATATATATATATATATATATGCCGAATTCACACATTTAAAAGTTTCTCTTTGTCCCTTACTGTCAGGGTGTATGAGTTTTATTTTTGTGCAGCTTAAAAGAGAGGATGCGTTCTTCTGCTGAACTACAACTTGTAAAGCCACGGCTAGTTGAGGTGCCATCGAAGAGCAGTGATAATCCAGTTGACCTTGAGAATGTACTTTGGAACCAGCGATCAAACATCTTCTCTGATTGAATGTCAATTTTCTTCTCTCCCTCCTCCTTCACTTCAGTACTTTATTGGATACTGTCATCTCTGACATTCTTCCCTATAGACTGACATGGCTTACTAGTACTTACCCCTTTTTCCTCTTTGCAGTTATCCTCTGTAGTGGTTGGGTTTTGTGTGTTTCTGTCAAGCAGCAGATTCATTTATTGCTACCAGTAACTCTCATTCTTTCTCTCCCACTGCTTTTTCTCAGATCCCCCCCTCCCCCAGCATTGACCTTCACTCCCCCCCCAATCACCCTTTTCTTCCACAGGCAGCTCCTTCCCCAGCACACTTGGGTGGGCAAACATTTCCCCATTAAGATAAGATAGGTGAGGTAATATCTTTTATTGGGACAACTTGATGAGAGAGAGAGAGAGAAGCTTTTGACCTTAGCTACACTGAACTCTTCTTCAGGTGTGGGAAAGGAACTCTCAAAGTGAAGTAGCCTGTTAACACCCTGCAGACCTAGCCCAAAAAGAGGGTTTGTGGTTTACTGATTGTTTGTAATAAGCCATAAATCATAAGTACCTTTCCCAGACCTGAGGAAGAGCTCTGCAGCTGGAAAGCTTGTCTCTCTAGCAACAAAAGTTGGTCCAATAAAAGATATTACTTTAGCCACCTGTCTCTCTAATATCCTGGGACTAACATGGCTACAACACTGCATAGTTCAACCTTAAGGCATTTGTATCTCCAAAATGCCACACATCCTGTTTTGTTAGCAAAGTTGAGATCAGACTGCTAGAGGCAGAGAAGATGTAAACTAATTTTATTATAATACTAAAGCGAAACACAATTTTAAAGAAAAAGTAGTATCCTTGAAGTCAGATTTTTAATGTCATCCTAGTGCAGTTATTGCGTGAAGTTCAGATTTTGTGTGGAAAAGTAATTCTGCCACAAGAACATTTGTCATTGTAGAGAAGTAATCCCCAAACTCTTTGGTTGGTGCCCTCCCATCAGGAGCGGGGACTCTGGGGTAGGAGCGGCCAGTAAGAGCACAGCTGAGAGTGGGAGCAGAGCTGGGAGCTGGGGGGAGCTGCATGGTGCTCCCTCTCCTTTTTGTTTGGGGGCTGACCTGGCTTTATTGTGCTCTGCTGAACGGTCTAGGGAGATGTGCCTCACATAATTTGGCGCCCACTGTTGTAAGGTATGGTGAACTTGTATGAATGAATGGCAATAGAGTCCTTCACTTTCAGAGTTTTAGCAGCCGTTTTTGGTATGTTCCACCATTCTGTCCAGATTGACAGTGCTCTGTGTCTCCTCCAGATACACCAATTCTCCAGTGCCAAGTCAGGGGGATTCTACTCCTCTCCCTTCCATCAGTGAGCGCCTGGCCTACCTCCGTCCCTCCCGGGAACTGCTTGAATACTATCGCAAGAAGATAGCTGAGTTTGATGAAGAACATGAGGAGCTGTTGAAAAGGCTGGAGAGATACAAAGCAATATACGATGAGCAGGTTAAATACCTTACTGGTGATGGACTATATATAAATGCCATTGGTTGGTAGAGAAGGGGTTAATAATTTTTTTGAGTTGAAAACTTAACAAACCTGACATCCTTCATGGTGGGAGTTGCTGGGAAATGTGGCAGGACTGAGCTGAAGGGGAATCAAATCACTAGCTTTGAGCTGCTAGAAATGAGTGAGTTCTGGCCATCTGGTCTCCCAACTTGAGTGAGGTAGAAGAGAAATGCTGACTGAAAAATACTTTTGTTTTAGTTTATTTGGCACTGCTTGAGGGGAGCCTTCACACTGTTCAGGGTTTTCTTAATCTCTGAACTCTGGGTTAGATATTCACTGGGTCTGTTGTGCTACACTCTCACTTTGCTCTGCACTACACAGTGGACCTGTGAAATGAATGGTTCTTGGCCAAAACTAATGACCATTTTACTGGGGCAGACTTTATGTGTATTGTGGTAGCACCTGGGAGCTCCATTCATGAACCCTGCCCTCACTGTGGTTGGTATTATGAAAACACAATTTAAAAAATGATTCCTGCCCCAAAGATCTTATAATCTAAGTTAAAACTGTCCTACAAAATGGAGCCTCTTCTATCAAGCAGGATGTTCTTCTAGTGCCTCACCGCATCAAGCAGAAGGCAGTTGTATAGCTGTGTCCTGCAAAATTGGCACTTTTTCTACTAGGGGGTGAGGGTGAGAAGAATGATCACCTTTTAACACAGTATACACTGAAAAACAGAGTCCTGTGGCACTTTTAAAGACTAGCAGATTTATTTACTGCATGAGCTTTCGTGGGAGAAAATCCCACTTTGTCAGACACTTTGAAGATGCGAAATTTACAGAATGGGAGGCAATTAAATGCAGCGAAGTGTATGACGTAGGATCAGGTCAGGCTGTAACAGCAAATCAAAATAGGTGTTAGGATTCAAACACTGGGGAACAGCACATAGAGGTCAAATCACCTGTTGTAATGAGAGAAAAATCTGTAGTCCCGGTTTAACCCCAAGGCAACTGAGTCAAATTTGCATATAAACTCGAGTTCTACATTTTCTCTTTGAAGCTGTGATTTGTTATTCATCTGTTTCAACACAGTTATTAGCAAGTCATCAATGGAGTGAGCAGAGAGTTCGAAGTGTTCCCCTATTGGTTTTTTAGTGTTGCAATTTCTGATGTCAGATTTGTGTCCATTTATTCTTTTGTGCAGAGACTGTCATGTTTGTCCAATATGTAAGGCCATGTACACACGATCACTTTATTGCACAATAAGGCTCCTTACCGCGCAATAAAGCTTGGAGCGTACACACGAGTGTTTTCCCTGTTGCGCGGCAACACCCTCTTGTCCCGCAACAGTTAAACCACTCAAGTCGAGAGTGGTTAGGCTTACCGCGGAACAGCTGTTCCGCATTAGTGCTCATGTGTAAGGATTTTCCACAGTAGACAGCCTCCGGAAATGTCCCAGAGTGCCAATCCAGGCCACTCTGGGACATTGGAGCTGTCAAATATGTCAATTTCACTGCTCTAGCTGAGCAGTGAAATTGACTATTGGAGCTGCCACCCAAGCCCCGGGGCTGAGCTAGGGGGCTGGCCCGAACCGGCTGCCTCCGCCGGTTTGAGCCAGCCCCATAGCTCAGCCCTGGGGCTTCAAGTGGCAGCGGGGGCTGCGTGCTTAAGTGCCGCAGCCCCAGCCACCACCCGGACCCCTGCAGCTGGACTAGGGGGCTGGCCCTAACCAGCAGGGCAGCCGGTTCGGGTCAGCCCCCTAGCTCAGCCCGAGGCTTCGGGAGGCAGCAGGGGCTGCAGCCAGTCCCCTAGCCCAGGCTGGCTGTGGGCAGTGCATGGTGGGACAGGTGCCCACCATGCACTGCTCCTTGTATCGCAAAGGAGCGTTCACATGGGTGAATGCTCCTTTGCAATACAAGTAGCATGTATGTACACATAAAAGCACTATATTTATAGCGCTTTCCTTGTCCCGCAATAGCTTATTACGGGACAAGTTTGTCGTGTGTACATAGCCTAAGGCAAAGAGGCATTTCCGGCGCATGATGGTATAAATCACATTGGTGGATGAGCAGGTGAATGAGTTCTTGATGGAATAGGTGGCTTGATTTGGTCCTGTGATGGTGTTTTTAGTGTAGAAGATCCCTCACTCTCTTAAGCCTTGGAAGACACACCTCTCCTTGCTTTCAGACAGCCCCCTAACCTTAAATGGATACTCACCAGCAACTACAGATCATACAACAGAAACATTAAAGCAGGAACATATTCCTGCAACAGACCACACTGCCAACTTTGCCCTCATATCTATAATAAAGACACCATCACAGGACCAAATCAAGCCACCTGCTCATCCTCCAACGTGATCTATGCCATCATGTGCCGGAAATGCCCCTCTGCCTTATATATTGGGCAAACAGGACAGCCTCTGCGCAAAAGAATAAATGCACATAAATCTGACATCAGAAATTGCAACACTAAAAAACCAATAGGGGAACACTTCAATCTCTCTGCTCACTTTATTGACGACTTGTTAATAGCTGTGTTGAAACAGATGAATAACAAATCACAGCTTCAAAGAGAAAATGTAGAACTCGAATTTATATGCAAATTTGACTCAGTTGTCTTGGGGTTAAACAGGGACTACAGATTTTTCTCTCATTACAACAGGTAATTTGACCTCACCTTCCTCTATGTGCCGTTCCCCAGTGTTTGAATCCTAACATCTATTTTGATTTGCTGTTACAGCCTGACCTGATCCTATGTCATACACTCCCCTGCATTTAATTTCCTCCCATTCTGTAAGTTTCCCATCTTCAAAGCGTCTGACGAAGTGGGATTTTCTCCCACAAATCATAGAATCATAGAATAATAGGGTTGGAAGGGACCTCACGAGGTCATCTAGTCCAACCCCCTGCTATAAAGCAGGACCACTCCCCCTAAATTATCCCAGCCAGGGTTTTGTCTAACCGAGCCTTAAAAATCTCCAAAGATGAAGATTCTACCACCTCCCTAAATAGCCCATTCCAATGCTTCACCACCCTCCTAGTGAGAAAGTTTTTTCCTAATATCCAACCTTGACCTCCCCAGCTGTAATTTGAAACCATTGCTCCTTGTTCTGGCCTCTGTTACCCTCGAGAACAGCCTAGCTCCCTCTTCTTTGGAGCAACCCTTCAAGTAGTTGAAGGTTGCTATCAAATCTCCCCTCAGTCTTCTCTTCTGTAGACTAAATAAGCCTAGTTCCTTCAGTCTCTCCTCATAAGTCATGTGCCCCAGCCCCCTAATCATTTTTGTTGCCCTCCGCTGGACTCCTTCTAATTTGTCCACATCCTTTCTGTAGTGGGGAGCCCAAAACTGGACACAGTACTGCAGATGCGGCCTGACCAGTGTTGAATAGAGGGGAATTATCACATCCCTCGATCTGCTGGCAATACTCCTACTGATGCAGCCTAATATGCCATTGGCCTTTTTGGCAACAAGGGCACACTGTTGGCTCATATTCATCTTCCCGTCCACCATAACTCCCAGGTCCTTTTCTACAGCGCTGCTACTTAGCTGATCGGTCCCCAGCCTGTAGCAGTGCATGGGATTTTTCCGTCCTAAGTGCAGGACTTTGCACTTGTCTTTGTTGAACCTCATGAGGTTTCTTTCAGCCCAGTGTTCCAATTTGTCCAAGTCTCTCTGGATCCTGTCCCTGCCCTCCAGAGTATCTACCATTCCCCCCAACTTGGTATCATCCGCAAACTTACTAAGCACGCTCATGCGATAAATAAACCTGTTAGTCTTCAAAAATGCCACACGACCTTGTTTGTTTTTCTGCAACAGACTAACACGGCTACCCCTTTGGAACTTAGTATACACTTGAGATACTCATGAATCAGCCATTTCTTAAACAGATGGAGAACCCTCTGGAGATGTAGGAAATATTGACAAGTACTGACCTCTGCTGGTTAAAGCTTGGTGGATCAATTCAAGTCATTTGTGGGCTTGAAAGAATTATATTTTATTAGTAAAATTAATTTAATTTCAGTTAGGGTGATCAAATGTCATGATTTTATAGGGACAGTCCTGATATTTGGGGCTTTTTCTTATAGGCACCTATCCCCCTCACCCCCCAACCGATTTTTTACATTGCTATCTGGGCACCATAATTTCAGTGTACACACACAAACTAATGAAAAAATATTTCCATTGATGATGATCAGAGTTTACAGACAGGCAAACAGGCAAAGTAAGAAAAATGCCACTTGAACTTTGATCATTGGTTTAAGGCTATTTACTTTGAATGTTTTGACATATGTTGTTAACAACTGATGTTTTAAAGGTTATAAAGCTTTAGCTTTTTTAATCTGTTTCCATTGTCATCAAATTATTGTCTGACCTGCCCCATCGTATGACTCCCTGTATACTCCCACAACTATAAAAATTGAATTGCTCAAAATTACATTTTGCACAACTATGAAAACTTAAATTGATAAAAATAAAATTCAATGGTATCCATCAATTATTAAAAAAAAATCAAATTCTGCAAAGTCTCATCATTTGACACACTAACACTGGCTAGTTTTCAGTGCAGGATACGGTCATCTGTGGCGGAAAATGCTCTCCATCTCCATTTTTGTTGTCAAATGCTCTATCATTTCACATACCCTCTTCTCTCTACCTAGCACAAATTACAGTGGGAAATGCGTCAACGTGAAGAGGAGATTGCAGAGTTACAGAAGGCTTTGAGTGACATGCAAGTTTACCTCTTCCAGGAGAGGGAACATGTGCTGCGCCTCTACGCTGAGAATGACCGGCTGAAAATCAGGTGTGTAGGTGGGATGGAGGGGATTGGGATGATGATGGGGACGGGAGAGTTTTATTTGCAATTTCTCATGGGGAGGTAGTGTTTCTGGAAGCCACATGAGCTAGTAGAGCCAATTTGAAAGCAAATAGTTTTTTGTTTTGTGTCTGTTCAGCGATTTCCACAATGTACTGATCTGTAACTGGAGCCTCTGGGCATTATAATACATGTTGTTATTAATGGTTCTCCCTGTCAGTGCAAACTGCAAATGTGCCACACTTCTGAGGATCAGGTCCTATGAAACCCTCTCAAATGCTGAATTAAGCAAAATAAAATGCTTCTGTTGCTTGTCCCTTCCATGCAGATCTACTGTGCTATTCAGTTATGACACTCTTATTAAAAAAAAAAAAAAGTTAAAGGACTGTGCTGCAGGACTCCTAGTCTGCTGTACCAGAGGAACAGAGGATCCAGGCATCTTGCTGCAGAATATAGGTCCACATAATAGGGCTAGTGCAGAATAAAGAAGATAGGGTCAGGTTCAGACACCACATCACCTGCTTCCGGTTGAAGGTTCTGGTTAACTTGACAAGAGCTTGGAATAATATTTTTAGCTGCATTTCTTCTCTGCATTTTTAGAATCAGGAAATTCATACAAAACACAGACCAAAGAGGGTAACTCCTCTATCTGCTACCTCCTCTGTCTTCCGGTCATTTAATGTAATGATACTGAAAAAACTCCACTGCACCAAATTAGCTCACTGTAGCACATGCCTCCCTAAAATGCTTCTGAACTCTGGCTGGTTTTTGGTTGGTTGATGGGGTCTCCTTTTATGTATAGTGCTCTAGTGTGCCCTCAAAGGCGTGCCTAAAATCCTGTATATCCAACCTAGTCCAGCTCGTGGTGGAATACATGGGGCTGTAAGGTAAAGGACATTTTCAGTCTTCTGAGGAGTAGAAAATCTACAGAATTGAGGTCTTCCTAACTAGGCCATATTCCCCCTGGACTATGAGCTTTTATTAATAAACTCTCAGTCCCTGTCCTTTCAGCATCTGCCGTCCCTATATAACCCATGTGCCACTATTAGACTGTACTAACAGGGGAATTCCCCACTGCATCAGCATAATAGGAACTCCTCCCGACCATCTTCAGTGTTAACTGGATCTCTAGTAATCTGTCTTAAGGACAATGCTGTCTCATGAGCTGTGGCTATATAAAGCAGTGGTTCCCAACCTTTTTTCCGTCACGACACACCTGCGAGATGATGTTCCCCTACACACTACAGTCTGCCGGTGTGGTGGTGCTTGGGAAGCTGCAGCGCTCTGGAGGATGCAGCACTCCAGGACCTGGGGGTGGGAAGAGGGCGGACAGAGTCAAGCCAGCAGGCTGGCACCCTGGCCCACTGGGGCCTGGTTTATTTTTGTGGGGCAAGTGGTACCTCCCTCCTCCCATCCCAGGATCTCTGGGTTGCAGCCCCTAAATCCCTTTACTCATCTGGCCCTGGCTGCTGCCTGTATTGTGCAGCAGGACCAGGCCATTGAGGGCAGCAGAGAGCGGCAGGTGGCAGGAGCTCCAAGCTGACCTGCCAATTTTCTGTGACACACCTCCCAGCTCTTCACGACACACTTTTGTGTCCCGACACAGTGGTTGAGAACCGCTGATCTAAAGAACAGGTTAGAGCTGCTTCTTTAAATACAGTAACAACCCTCTAATGATGGATTTTGGAATAGAAATGTGCTGGTGTTTCTCCATGAATTCCAGGGAGGTGGAGGACAGAAAAAAGATTCAGCATCTCTTGGCTTTGGTGGGAACAGACACAGGAGAAATTACCTATTTTCATAAGGAACCTCCACACAAGGTAAATCATTTGTTGGGAGTGCCCTGATTACTGTCTCTTTTGGCAAAGCTTTTCTTGGGGTTCTGCCCGTAGGAACTATACATCATGAGTGGCCACTGAGTGCCTGAGAGACAAGACAGAATCCAGGGACTGTGAAGGGTGTTGCTGGAAAACGAGGATGTTTGAAATTCAGCCAGCTATGCTGGTCTGATATATGATGTAATAAACTAGTGCTAGGACTTGAGACGAAGAGTGAGGCCTTCCCACGGCCTTGGTAGTTCGTGCTGGGAAATCCAGGTTTCATTTCATGTGCAAAAGAACTGCAGAGGGAATATTTGTCCTCCAGCAGAGTAAAATGTGCCACATTGCAACAGTGGTGACTTTGAGCAGCAATGTATATGGGATCTGAAGGAGGGGAGAGGGTGTAGTTCTGTTCAACCAAAAAGATCACAGCTGTGACGCAGCATATGAAGGGTGTATTAAATAAGGGCAAACAGCAGGGCATCCTGTGGCCTGAGGGTGCAGCGTGAGACTTGAAATAATGGCTCGCTTTCTCTAGTGTTTTCTCATCCCTCTGCACTGCTCAGGTCATTCAAAAGTCCCTGACAGCAGCCCTGAATTTCCTATGATGCAGAGGAACTAAGTTGATCAGACAACTTAATTGGCCCTGGCAGTGGGGAGGGGATATGTCCTGAGCTAATTCTTTACTCGTATACTGCAATGCAGGAACTGGGCCATCTGGTGCAAATACTGGAGCCAGAGCCAGTGTAGAAGAACCATGAGAAAAAGGGAATGGTAACAGCTCCCTCTTGGCTGCTTTTTCCTCTTGCATTGAGTGGATCTCCATGCACAAGTTAGATCTGGATCAACAGCTGCACCAAGCAGTCCGTTCTTACAGTTTGATTGCTTTCTAGGTTTAAGTGGATGGTATATATAGGCTTGCTGCCAGCTGGTAGGAGAGTACATGGAGAAGAAAGCACATAATTTGCTCCTCCTTTCCCTCCCACATATGACTGCTGGAAGTTCTGCTAAAGCCCTCACCCTGTTCCCATTGAAGTCAGTAAGGGCAGGACTAGTCCCCAATCACTGAGAACTGTTCAATGGAGGAAGAAGTGGAAACTGTGAAGTTCAAGTTGCCCCACTGTAGTGGGTACCTGTTCTCAACACTGGTATTCCTTTTGCAAATGCCTTTACCTTGATCCTGTTGCACTGAAGTCTAAGTCTTTCCCCACACTCTCTAGTGTTGGTTCTTGATGACTGGAGTTCAGAGCATGTCTACGTTGCCACAGTGGCAAGCATCAATGTAGTGGCATCAATTGAGCAGGTGTGTGTAGACCCGCTCAATTGACAGGCGTGTGCTCTCCCACCACTGAGTTAGTCCACCTTTCTGAAAGGCAAAAGGTAGCATTGATGGGAGACACTCTCCTGTCGACACGGCGCTCTGAAGATGCTGTGCTGTGTAGACATAAGATACACTAGTTATGTTATGTAATTAATATAGCTCATGTCGACTCAGCGTGGCCGTGTAGACTACGACGCGAGAGTGGAATGCAAGATGTTCAGGTAACTGATCTGTTTTCACTTTTATAGGTCACTGTTCCTCAAAGACCAATAAAATCCAGGCATCCACATGAACGGAGCGATACTTACACTTCCAGAACAGGTACCCAAAAAGAGACTTTCCATATCAGCCAAGAAGACAAGTACTTGGAGGGTGTCTCAATATCACAATAGCATTGGATGTGTGAAAAGCGTGCAGTCGCCATGAGCACCTCAAAGCCAGTGCTAGATAATGTTTCCTGTAGTCATTACTACAGGAAGATGCTGTGATGCACTAGTTGCAAGCTTTTCCTTTCCTTATCCTTCAGGCCAGCCGTCACACCTACAATATTCCCTGCTGAGCAAAGTCTGGCAGATGGATTAGAGAAAGGAATGGAGTAATTATCTCAATTAATCTTCTCTGCAGCAGGTGCTAAAAGAAGCACATCAAAGCCAGCAGCTGAAGGAGAGAAAGCAGAAAGTCCTGAGAGATATCGCAGAGACAATCAAACACTCTTGCTGCAGGTAAGGAGCATTTCCTGATCAATGGATGCAACTTCTGTATGGATTTATACCACAGCCAAACAGCCTGCCTGCTTCCCCCCTCTAGCTCTACACCACATATGCTCAGCCTCAGTCTATGCTACCCTGACAGCGCCTCCCTTGCTTCCAGTCTATTGAGCTCTCTCTGCAGTGCACTTGCAGCAGGTAGAGGGAGGTCAGGCTGGCATGAGATAAGAAAAGGAGTAGGGCGATGAGAGCCGTAGGGCTGCTCTCAATTGCAACAGGGGCCAAAATTAGTGAGGCAACAAAAGTGACTTAAATTCACCTTTGTCCCTTCATCTTCCCTCTCCCTGCCCAGTACAAGAAATGCACAAGGAAATATCTGGCCCACCTTTTGTAAAGTGTCTGTCATACACAAGGTGGGAAAATCAGGTACAGGAAGTTTCCAGAGCTTCAACTCAGGTTTCACCTAAAATTAAGGCCTGCAGAGAACTTAGATCTCTATAATAAATCATCATAGGGCAGGGGGCTCTGTGTCTGGCCTGGAATTTAAACAGGGCTGTCAAAGAGGGCAGCATGCCTGGTGTAGAAGCTCATTCTGTGCCTTTCTTGTGTGCCCATCCAGGTGGAGGCCCTGCAGGCTCAGATGGAGGAGCAAACACGCTTATCCAAGGAGCAGCTTGATGCACTGCTAGAGGACAGGCGGATTCACATGGAGGAAGTGCAGGTCCAGCATCAGCGGGACCAGGACAGGATCAAAACTCTGACAGATAAGTGAGTGCAAGAGAATGATTCTGGTTTAGGCATGGCAGGAAACCCAGAATATAAAAATCACCTACAATTTTGCAACCTAGTAGGCAGAAAAGCAGAGTATTTGGTCACTTTCTTGGTATGTAAGTGGAGATGGATTGAATAAACTACAGATTAAAAATCCACTTTCATACCTGGAGAGCTTGGCCCTTGAAAGTATGCGAGGCTGCTCTCATTCCAACTCCCAATGAGAAGCAGGTGAATGAAGGCAGGAATTGGGGAAGGCAGTAATATTATTACTCTAATGCAATCCTTGTCTTCAGGCTCCATCAGACTCAAACCCTGCTGTATGAGAGCACGCGTGACTTTCTTCAGCTGAAGTTTGATGCACGGGCCAATGAGAAATCATGGATAGCAGAGAAGGACCGTCTGTTGAGGAAGCTTGATGTAAGGAGGGATCATATTATCATAACTAGGGAGCCAGAGAGAGAAAAGAAAGAGAGAGATGTCAAGAAGATTTCTCAAGCAGAAAGTGAAATTTGGAAAGCACAGACTGGAGAACTCAAGGTAATTGCTGTTCCCTAGAACAGGAAATCCACCCGTTTGTGAACGGAGATTTGAGAGAGTCTAGGACTGTATTTCACCATGGTGCTTTACTGAGAAACTAGTGTTTCCTGTTTTAGAGCTGGCAGTCTCCCTCTCAGAATACGTTTATTATGCTGACTGTGACAGAGAGAGATTCACTTGGAAGGGGATGTTTTTGCTTACTGACTTCAAAGATAAAAGGCTGTGTAGCTGGAACGCTGTTTGTTTATAATAGAGCTTCACAGGGTTTCATCTCACCAGACTATTGTCCCCCTCTCCTTCCACACCCCAAACAAGCACGTAGCTCTTCAGCTTGTTCCATCTGCCAAATGGCATATTATTGTCAGCTCTCAAGCTCTTTCTTATGACGTGGTCTTTCTAAGTATGAAATGGGCAAGGGCAACCATCCTTTGGCATAAATGCTGTTGGTAGTAAGAACATGCTCTCTGTGTTTTGCCGGTAGTCATGAGAACGCTGCTGTTTCAGATATAACGTTACACACAATTCTGCTCCTCCCAGTCAGCAGTCTATTTATTTCCTCCCAGCTAATGTACTTGCATGGAGAACCCTGCGGACGTGTACTGCCCTCAGATTACATGTACCTGTATAGTTTACTAACCACAGTATGTACCTAAAGGAATCGCTTTACCCACCATTGAAATGCAGCCATCTCTGAGATGGAGAGCAGCACCCAAACAGATGCAAGATAGGGAATTTTTGACTGAGGACACTGTTGTTTTTAGAAAGTGTTGTGGACTCTAATGACTGCATGGTAGACACAAAACAAACATGATTCTATTTTAATTTCTCACCTGAAGAGACTTGATCTTGTAATCTGAAGGAATTTAGAGATCTATGAATGCAAATCTTTCTTGTCCAGCTACTTGCACCAACTTGAATTTCTAAGGCTATTCCTTTAATTATTTTCGGCCATGGTATCTCTACCAACACTCAAGAGTGGTGTTGTGACAGTTGCTTTGGGTCCTACCTTTGCTTTTTCAGGAGGGAGGTGCTGTGTGTACTTGCTACTTGCATCTGTTAATCCTAATCCTTTCTCCCGGGCTCCAGTCGTTACAGGAGCAGCTAACACAGGCACACCGATTGGCAGATATGTACCAACAGCAGTGTGTTGCTCTGGAGGGTGAGCTGGCTAGAATTCGTGAAGAAGGAGATGTTGGCCGAGAGCTTTTCAAGGTAACGCCTCTGTCTGTTACTGCAGGTTTGGTTTTCTGCCCCTTGTGGTTGTTTGATTTCCCCTTCTCCGTGTTTGTGTTGTCGACAACGCCCTTTCTGATCCCCAGGAACGATCAGAGAAGATGGGGAAGCGTTTGCAGCTAATGACCCAACGGTATGAGGCCCTGGAGAAACGGCGTAGCATGGAAGTAGAGGGTTTCAAGAATGACATTAAGCAACTTCGGCAGAGATTGAAGGACATAGAGAAGCAGCTTTTCAAGGTAATAATTGATCATCTTTGGGGCAAGGACTGAGATGGGATTGGCTTCTGTGGTGGGCAGGGTTGAATATTCAGATCCACTGTTTCCCTGGAGCCTAAGTTATTGGGAATTCCTATTTCCCCCTCACTTGGACCTTTGGATACATGTCACGTATGGTATCTTTCAGTGTTATGGAAAGTTACAGGTTATATATATATTGTGAAGAGAAATATTCCTAGCTATTAATTGATTAGGCATGAAGATTGCTAGGGATTGCTGTGATTTATGCAGTGGATGTAGGTAGAGCACCTAGCTATGGTACCACTTTAATACTTTACATCTATTTCCCTGTACTTTACAAAATGTGATTCTCGCAACAGCACTGTGAGGGAGGTAAGTATTAACTGCAGAAGTTTATTCTGTATGGAGTGTTGCAGACCTGTCTGGCTCTTCTCCTGACACTTTTAGAGACTGACTCTGCTCTCACTGAAGTCGATGAGAGCTTTGTCATCAACTTCAGTGTGAATAGGTCTGAGCACTTAGTGTAAGAATCAGGGCTCACTGCAGAAGTTCAGGTAGTCATACAGAGAATATACTGACTTCTGGACGAGCCTACACAGCACTGGTTATTCACATGATACCAAAAGAAAAGGAAATGGTTCATCCAATACATGTCAATATCTAGTTAATTACTTCAGCCTAATTGTCCTCTTGTCTAATGCTCATTACATACTTGACCACAAGGGGGTGCAAGAATAAAACACAACATACAAACTAGACATCGGGATCAGGATCAACCTAAATCATTATGGTTATTCTAGATCAAAAAGAACTAGCTCACCAAATGGATTCTCCTAACAAGGCAAGATATGATCTTCACTACTATCCATAAAGGGTCACTTACTGGTTGATTCTCCGTACCTGTAACTCAGTCATAGGTTAGGGGTCTATTGCAGGAGTGGGTGGGTGAGGTTCTGTGGCCTGTGTTGAGCAAGAGGACAGACTAGAAGATCATACTGGTCTCTTCTGACCTTAGAATTCATGAGGGTCCTGAAACTAAAACGGAGAATTAAGTATTTAAAAAGCTGGTTTATAAGAAATACCAAATCTGTCACATTTTAAGGAGTCTTTTAAGATCCTACTGGAGATGGTTTGTTAAACAAGTGACCATTAACCAAGAATGTTTCAGATTACACTTTGGGAACCCTTCTTCCACTGCACTGGCAGGACATCTCTATGGTACCAACATTTTCCACACTCCATCCTGGGGCTCCTTTCCATGTCTGATGTCCAAGCAGCTCAGCACGCTGTCGTTAGAGTTCCTGCTTACTAGGCACAGTGAATCTCCTTGGACAGGGTTGTTCTCTTCATAACTCTCTCAAGATCATACACCACAAACCGAGTCTTTCTGGTTTTGTTTTGTTTTGTTTTTTTTCTCTCTCCCTTTTTAGGTGACCATGAACATTGGACCAGATCAGGACCTCGCAATTCTGCATGAAGTCCGCCAAGGGAACAAGCGAACACAGAAAATTCAAGGGGAGCTAAGAAACCTAAAGGCAAAAATCTATGGCTTGGAGAATGAGCTACGGATGTGCTGATATAGATGTTTCACCCAGCACTGCGGTGCACGGAACGTGACCAGTGCTAGGTTAGGAAGGTCACATTTTCAAGAAGAACTTTCATCAATTTGATTTCCAGCATTCTGGGACAGAAGCTTAGGAACATGTAACCTGCTGTGAATCAAGGGTGGATCAGGGTGCTGTGGGGCTTGGGTAGTTTGTGAAAGTTAACACTAGGTTGTGGGGGAGGAAACATTCCTTTCATGTTAGTATGCCTTGCTTGACTGCCCTTTCCTAGTAGATGAGATCATTTATAGACGGTATCAGAGTCATCTTGTAACTTCCATAGTGTTTCCATAGGCACCTTCGCCTTCTATGAGCATAGGGCAAATTCTACTGATGCCCAGAATGTAAACGAATACAGCAAAAGCCACAAGTGTCACTAATAATCATGGAGAAGAACTAGGCCTCCAGGACTCAAATGGTCTCTCCTGTCACTGTTCTATAAGCAAGGGACTGTATGAGGCCCTGGTTTCCAATCATGGCAGCTGTAGAAAGAGAAGCAGTTCTTAAACAAAGACTAAATATTGTCATGGTGGCAGCTGCACCCAGGACATAATTTGCATTTTCTAAACTAGATTCCTGTTTTATCTGGAAAGATTCTGTTTAATTCTGCCTAAAAGCTCTGACATCCTATATATCCTGGGCAGAATGCCTGTGTTTTCAAACTGCTTCTCTTCCCATGGTTCTCTGCCAGCCTGGAACAGGGAATAGTCACGTTATAAAGCTCCTTTTGTTGTGAGATCTCATCTCAGCCCTCCAGCAACCTTTTCTCATCACCCACTCCAAAGCTGTATCCCTGTTAGCACCTTTTTTTCAGAAAAAGGTTCCCCTCAAGGCACCTTCGGTTCACCAGCAGTGGTTGAAGCCTGATTATAAACAAGCCATTGCCCTTTTCAAGTGCCTGGAGCTCTGACCAGCCACTGGCACTGTCCATTGCTGCTGTTACTGGCTGATATAAATTGGCAATAACAATGGTAGAAAACTTTAAAAGGAGCAAAAAATCTAGAGCAGATGAGGTCAAAGAGCTTGTCTATACTATAAATACAACCCAGTTGCCTGACCCTTGTCCCTAGATCAGGGAATGAGATGGATTCGGATTGGAACATAGGCTAGATCTTAGCAGTGGTTTGTAACCAAGTTAAAGCCTAGTTGTATTTGCAGGGTATACAGTCCTCTGCTTGTAATCCAGCGTATTGCAGCTTGAACTCCCCCCTTTACCGTCTACACACAAACTAAGGGAAGAAGACTTACTGTGTTTAGAAACGTGATGAAGTTTCTTGCTGTAATTCTATACCATTTGTGCTAAACAGGATGCCAGCAAGCTGATCACTTTCTGGGATCTGTCGCCTACCCCATCAGGGCCTCCTGGTTTTTTTTTATTATATTTTTTTAACTGAACAAAGAATCAATTTGTGATTTACAAAATATATATATCCAGACTCTTAAAATTAAAATTGAAGTTGGAAGTTTCCTTGTCAAGCGGTTCCCTTTCTTCTCCTCTTTGAAAGGTGAGACTGACACAGATACCCCTCTCCCTGTTCTAGTCAGAGCTACTGCTAACATTTCTTTCCGTTGAGAGGGATCGAATAGAGCCAATCTCAGGGTAAGTCCATACTGACACCGGCAAAATCGCCGCCGTCAGTGCAATCTTCCAGGTTCGATTGAGCCGTCTATGTAGACGCACTCAATCGAACACAGATCTGGAGCTGTAACTCCAGCTCCGTAACCCATAGTAACAAAATGTCTACCGGACACCATTTCCGGTCGGCTTAGTGCAATGTATAGGGAGCAGTTAAGAAGTCGGTGGGAGATACGCAAGCTATTTTATGTACCTTGCGTATCTCCTGTCGTCTGGCACCGAAAAGCCCAGCAAGTGTAGACTAAAACTTAGTCAGGCTGGGTAGTGCACAGAGTGGATCATGGCTCATATTGCGTGCAAAAATAAGCTGAGGCAAAGGATCCTCTTTCACTAGTGCATTCTCTTTATAACAGACCTACTACCTCTGACAATCCCTGCAAATTAGCCAGGTGGGAGCAGGCATATTCTGCTGCTTGTGCTACAGCTTCACCTACTCTAGCTTTTCTCTCAAAAGAAGCCAGCACAAGGGCTGTAGCTTCCTGATGTCAGATTTTCAGCTCCTTCAAATTAAGGAATTTCTCAAGTTAGGTATTTGCATTTCCTCACCTGCAAGGGTGTAGAAGTGGATTTTTAAAAAAAGAAATGTTTCTCTCCTCATGGCGCCCTGGTTCCAGTCTCATGTGAAAGGCAAAACCAATCAGCATGGTCATGCCTCTGTACTTATTGCAAAGTAAACCCCCTGGTACTGCTGCTGTGCCTGTCAAGGCATCTATCCAACAAAACCCACAAACTGCTCAAGCTACTTTATTTTCAGTGTAGCAGTAGTATATGAGCCCTTTCCCACTGCAAATATTACACTACTGTTGCCTCTGTAAATATCTTTCTTTATTTTGGAAACTGTCACAGGTCACCTGTCAGCTGTCAGAAGGTACAACGTGTTATTTCTTTTCTTGTATCTGATAAGTCCATGTGATGTATATTGAAGAGCATTGCTTCTGCTCTCTGTTGCCAAAACAAATCAATGCCAGGGGCCTAAAGCTCAAAAGTGACTCTAACAAACCAATTCCTATGCCACTGACTGATCTAAAAAAGTAGCAGCCAGTGGAGAATCATCAGATGAGTATGTTTCTGGTGGGGAGAGAGACACTTGGCCCAATGCTATTCAACATTTTCATCAATGGTCAGGAAATACATCATCACTGCTGATATTTGCAGATGATATGAAGATTTGTGAAGTGGTACATAAGTCATACAGACCATTGGGACTGCTTGGTGTACTAGGCTCATAGAAGCAAAATACATTTTTAAACAGCCAAATGCAAAGTTATACATTTAGGAACAAGGAATGCAGGCCATCCCTATAGAATGTCCTAGAGCAGTGTTTCCACGGTTCCTGAGATCTCCCTGACACAATATAGGAGGCCTGAGATCTCTCTGCTACAGTATAGGAAGCTGGTTCCTGGTATCAAAAAGGTTGAAAAACACTGTCCTAGAGAACCTAGGTATCCCCTAGAGCAGGGGTGAGCAATAATATTGACAGGTGGGCCTGTGTGAGTAGTGGAGAGCCAGTCGGAGGCAGCGCGGAAAGCTGCCATGGGGCAGGAGAGAGTTGGTGGGCAGGGAAGAGTCAGTTGCAGGGAAGGGGTGCAGAAGGGGTTAAGGGGAATGGAAAGCTGGCAGGGAGGTGGAAGGGTGTGGCACAGTGCCAGCCCCAGAGCAACACAGTGCCAGGGGGAGAGGGTGTGTGTGTGGAAGGGGGCAGTGCAGTGCTGGCTGGGGGGTGGAGAGCCAGCTCCTGAGCAGTGCAGAGCGGCAGAGGTGGAGGCCAGAAGAGGGCAGGGGAGAGTGGGTCAGGTGTGGTGGGTTGGTCACAGGCCTCAGGGACCCTGGATTTGGCCCGTGGGCCATATTTTGCTCACCCCTGCCCTAAGAAAACCTAAAAGGAACTTATAGGTCATAGTAGACAAGCGACTCAACATGAGCTCCTTTGGCACAAAAGGCTAATATGAGTCTTAAATGTATGAACAGGAGTAGAAGTAGAGAAGTATATAGAATTTGTGAAGCAGATATCAGAATAATGCTTACAGTTTTGGCACCCACATTTTAAAGGGATGTTAAAAGACTGGAGAAAGCCATAAAATTATTTAATGGTCAAGAAAATGCCTTGCAGTGAGACCTAAAGATCTCCAGCTGTTTAGCTTTTCAAAAGAAGATCGAGAAGTGACTGGTTACAGTATGTAAGTACCTTCACAGGGAGAAAATACCGAATACTACATGAAGAGCTAAATGCTCTTTAGCAAAGACAGGCATAACAGAAACCAATGGCTGAAAACTGAAACCAGACAATTTAAATAAGAAACAAGATGAAAATCTTTAACAGTAAGGGTGATTAACCACTGAAACAAATTACCAAGAGAAATGGTGGATTCTCTCGCTCAATGTCTTCATATCAAGACAGGACGCCTTTCTAGAAAATATGCTTTAGTCAATAAAGTTATTGGGCTCCCTACAGGAGTAACTAGGTGAAACGTAATGGCATGTGATATAACAAGGATCAAACTCAATGATTTAATGATCTTATCAGGCCTTAGACTCTGAATCTTCTATACGTGGCATACTTATAAGAATTTTTCAGCAATCATGCAGTTGCCCCACTGCCAACATGTTTACATGACTCAGAGGTAAAAAACCAAGTTTCTAGTCTACACTATCGCTAATACCTCTCATAACACTACTTGGAAAAGCATTTACAAATCTTGCTAGTCTGCAGGACTTAATGTATGCAGTCCAGAATTCAGGAGCTGTAATATACCAACTCATTAATCATAAATAACTTTTTGGTAATGCAAGCAGACACTTAAACAAAGTATGAAACTGACCTTGGTTTTAACTTTTAAAGCTTTTAATTGACTAGGACCAAGATCCCCTCCTGAACTTCTGGCTTTCCTTCACAGTTAGATTTTTTAATATTATGAAATGGTGTGGAGCCGGAGTAGTCAAGAGATGAACCGCAGGCCAGATCTAACCACCAGACACTTTGGAACAGATTTCAAAATCTTTTTTCTTTTCTTCTTATCCTTACTTGGCGGAGGGGGGAAGGAGTGTGTGTGTGTGTGTTTGTTTTTTAAAAAATTTTCTCCTGAGTCTGGATCTTGACTATCCCTTGACCAACAAATTTGGACTTTAACAAAAAATAATTGCTTACCCCTGGTGTAGGGTTCAGATAATTTCTTTCTATTATAATAAACAGCTACATTTAATACTGTGTTACAGCAGTGTACACAGATCTGCATAGTCAGGCTCCCGGCCAGCACACAGGTCTGGTTCCCCCCGCATTCAAAACCACATAATCATAGAGGTAGTTGACATTTTTCAGTTGATTTATTTTAACTGACAAAGAGCCTTTTTTAAAAAATGAAAAAATTGTATGGCAGATGGATTTCACAAAACTGGGACACTTTTTGCTAATATTCATAAGTCATTTTGAACTGCAATTCTATCTTCCTTTTCCCCTTGGAAAATGGTACAATCTAAACAGCCATTTCTGAATTTGTGGGCCAAGCTGCAAAGGTACACAGCTTTACAATGCAACGAAGTAGGATTCTGCACCATATATTTAGTTTGCAGATAAGATGGCTGGGATACGGGGTTGGAGGTGACGGGGACCTGCAGAGGGAAAACAAGTGGAACTTCCCCTTGTGTCCCTTTTTGGTGTAAGGCCTGACTCAAAAAGGGATGGGTGAGGTTCTTCTGGTCTGTGTTTCCCATTAGTTCAGGCCTTCTCTGCCCTGGAAGGCTTTTTGGTGAATGAAGACCATCACAAGTGACGGAACACAAATCAACTGAGAGGGCAAAGGATTTTTAGGCAAATTATTCAAAACTTTGTTTGTATTTTGGTTGCTTTTTGTTAATCCCTCTAATGGCGAACTGCCTGACGAACAAATATCTTTTTTGGACAGCAGCCCTTCCAGTTAATTTGAACAAAATGCATGCTTTCATCCCCTACACCAGTGGGATGCAGAAGTAGTCTAGGTTGGACGCAGGGTTTTCATAACAATTACTAAGAATTCACTGTCCCTTCCACAGATCGTCCTGTAAACATATAAATGTCCTTTTCGGAAAAAGTGGGCTTTTTGTTTCTAATATGGTGGGACCCCGGTTCTTTGATAAATAGATTGGTAGGATGTAGGATATGAAAGGTTGAGGACTACTGCCCTATAGTATTCATCTGTCTGCATGCTCAGGGTCTCTAGCTAGGGACTGGATATCCACTTAAATTGAGTAAATGCAATGGCTTGTAACCTATATTGCTTTGGGGGCAGGGAACACATTCCAAGTTATTAATAATAGGAGTCAATTTAGGAAATCCAAGTGGGTGCTTTGTTACTCAACATAGTTTCAATATCAATGCAAATAGGGTGACTAGATGTCCCAATTTTATAGGGACACTCCCAATATTTGGGGCTTTTTTTCTTATATCGGTGCTGACCACCCTCCACCCTATCAGGATCTTTCAGAACTGATAGCTGATCACCCTGCTTGGATTTCACCAATCACACACAGGACTCTTTGAACCCTCCTGTACTGATTTAGAGGTTTGATGCCACTGCTTTTACTGTAAACATCTATCTTAGGCAGTAGTTATAATACACAATACCACAGTTCTGCCCTGCTCTCTAGTACATCATTTTTCAGTTGTAGATGTGCAAGTTGCAACCTGCTAAGCATTTTCAGAGATATTTTGTGTCGCATCGTTCATAAAAACTACAGCAACATGCTTTAAAGAATTAAACTAGATAGCATATGAGGTACAGAAAACAGTGGCGCATAAAAATGTATTGCATGTGTAAGCTTTTGTAATTTAAAGTGAAAAGCATTGAGACATAAAGCAAAGAAAGACAAAATTTAATATGAGATTTGAAAACAGGTGGAAGTTGAGATTTGCAAGGGGTTTAGGCATATACCTTTCATTACAATTAATGAAAAGTGTGTGTAAACTCTATAGACTGCTTTGAAAAAATCTCCACTGGAGCATCCATGAGATGAAAGATACAAAAAATCTGTTCCCCAGGCAGGGGCTGAAAATGCAAACTGTGGGAGGACATAAAGAGATAGCAGACTCTACTTGTGCAAAGACAGACAATTCTGAGGTCCTGAATGGAGTAAGAGCGTAGAGTGCCTTGCAGTCAATGATGGTCGTTTCCACCTGGATCTTCAGATGAGTGAGCCAAAATGGAGGTATTTGGAGAAGGAGCTGATGTGAAAAGTAAATCTTAATCCATCTTAAAAGCGTAGGGAGCTTCATGCCACACATGCTGGAATGTGAACAGGTGGGACTCGTGAAGACGTAGAGAAAAGACTTCCATAGCCGAGGTATAAAGAGAGAAAATCATGAATGAAGCATTCAGCAAATGTGGGCCGGGGGGTGCTGAGGCAATGGAGTATGCAAGAAGTGTTGTGAAGGTGCTTGGTACTGACTGATCCAATTCAAGGCACATCGAGACTACACCATCCTAGCTATGTTACTGTCGTCCTATAACACAGTCTACACAACAAAAAGGGGGTTTCTGCCCGTGAGGTAACACCACTTCCTAGAATAACATCAGCTACATCAACAGAAGCATTTTTCTGTTAACACAATTGCATCTCAGCTGGGGGTTATGTCGGTATACCTGTATCAATCAGAGGTGTGCTTTTTTTCACCCCTCTGGCAGCAACTGATGTAATTTTCAAGTGTGCACAAGCCTCGGGGGTGGTAATGAACAGATTTTACAGATACAGCTGTTGTGCAAGAAGTATGTGAATTGAGAGTGACTGATGATGGTATGGAGCATGGAAAGAAACAGGAAGTCTGAGTCAAGAAGGGAGGTAAGGAGATCCCCACAGTGGCAGATTCAGACTTTGATCATCGTGACTTGCACATTGGTGACCTCTAATGTAGCTATTGTACTTGGGAATAAAAATCTTCACCCTGAAAAGCTTCAGGTAGTTGAGAATGCTGAAGCCTGCCCACTTAATAACACAGGCCACCTATGGCACATCACTCTGTGCTCCACTCACTACATTAGCTCCCCAGTAAATACTGGAGGATGTTGTTTAAAGATTCAGTCCTAAGGTTCAAAGACCTCCATTGTATTAGCCTCACATGCATGAGCAGCCATCTCACATTTGCAGTGATGACTTCCCATGACAGCCATGTTCAGGCCATCCACAAGAGTAAGATTTGGAAATGCAGGATATAAAGCTATTTAGGCAGCCTGCAGAATTCCCTTCCAAATGAGATTAGAACCACCTCAAGTCTCTCCACCTCCAGAAAACATATAAACTCTCTGTTTGATGTAGATCCCCACAATAACAATCTCCCCAGATAAGGAGAGGGAGGGAGACAAATGACTTTTACAATGTCATGAGGCACTCACAGACCTGTTGCTCATAAGAAATGGGTTTATAATTAATCTTCCTCCCCCCAGGCTCCTCTGGATTTTCTAGTGCATCCTGTCTTCTATGTGTCTGCCTATTTCATTCCAAGCTCTTTGGGGACAGCAGCTATTTTTATTTTTATGTACTGTCCTGCACCAAGTACATATTTTGTGCTAATAACTAATAATAGACAGAGGGCCTCCAGCATTGTTACTGAAATGCAGTCATAACACAGGGCAAATCAATTTCAAAATAATCAGAGTAGGTAACCCTGCCCTCCTCCCACTCTTCTGCTATAATGGCCAAGCAACACTAGGGGGTGAAAGCACCTCTTGTTTCAATAAGCTGCTGGAAGGAAAGGTTTTGGGGCTCTACAAAGATTTTCAAAAAGAAAGGGCATTTTTTTTGGGTGCAATTTTAGCCATTGAAGTTGCATATTCCATCATGCTCCCTGCAGGACCCCTACACTTTGCCTGTAGGTAAACAAACCACCAGATTCATCTTTCCTGTCCTCCCACAAAGGTAGAATACCACATAAGTTAAAGGCTTCCTGCACCCTCCAGTGTCTACAGTAGCTGAACCTAGTTTTTAAATCAGTTTCAGTTGAACACAGGTTCATTATGTATATACTGTGCCTATACCAAACAGGACTCCAATTGCTGGGGTTTTTAGGTGTGAATGCAATACAAAAGGGCACTTCTCTGATTGGCATGGAGCAGGTAAGGTGAGCAGTGCAACCCATTTTAGAAACTAGTGTAGTACATTTTTGAGACTCAGTTATATTCCAACAGCCACATCTCTCCTGAGAAGCCTCTTAAGCCAGTGGGTTTTCAAACCATGGGTCAGGACCCAGTACTGGGTCGCAGACTCTCCTGTACTGGGTTGTGGCGTCCTCTGCTGTTGCCACCAAAAGACTGGAATACTTTGCTCAAAGATGTCATTCTTGTGGTGGGCATAAATGGGTTTCTTCAACTGGGTCCCGAATGAAAAGTTTAAAAACCACTGTCTTAAATCAATGTTAGGCTGAAAATCACTAAAAAAAAAATGGATTCAGCTAATATGACTGTTGTCATTGGCCAGCTTGATTCTCCACACTCACACTCAGCTTGTCTACACCAGGGAAATATCCAAACATTTTCTGTCTGGTTCTAAAAATAGTTACAAAGAGGTTTTGGAATGGTGCAAAAATTTTGGTATATTTCCCTATAGTCGATAAAACTTCTTTCTCGCAGGTCCTCACACCTGAGTCAGCTTCCCTGACCAGATGAGATTGTCCACACCACTTTATGGCTTAGTGGCCGGTGCTGTGGGTTCTAGCCATGAGATAAACTCCCAGGATGTTGGAATCTTAGGCCTTGTACACACTACAAAGTTATCGCGAAGTAAGGCTCCTTACCACGGCCATGGCGGGGCTCTCAAGCTGCCCGGTGGGGCTCAGCTGTGGGGCTCGGCTGCCCGGTGGTTGGAGCCCCACCAGGGGAGCTGGAGTCCCTGCAGCCTGGGCTCAGCTGCCGCAGCCTGGCTTGGCTGAGCCAGGGCTCAGCTGCTGCTCAGCTCACCGGCAGCAGCTGAGCCCTGCCTGCAGCAAGGGAGCCCCAGTTCATCTGAACCCCAAGGGCAGGACTGGGGTTCAAGCCAGCACCACCACCAGCCTTTTGGCTGGCAGAGCAGTGCATGGTGGGATAGGTACCCACCATGCACTGCTCCTTTTAGAGAAAATTCAAAGGAGTGTGTGAATGCTTCTTTTCATTAGGAATGCTGTGGGGATGGGGTAAAGCATTATAATTATAACTTTTATTGCAGGACAAGTCTGTAGTGTGTACATGGCCTTAGCTGGATTGTTCCTTTTGGACAGAGTAGCCAATGGTTACATTTAAAATTGGGCAGGCAAAACTGATGTATAAACGTTCCACTGCAGCCAACCAGCAGCACAGGGGAACAATCACTCTGCACTGGCCTGATTTTCAGAGTTGCTGGTCACCTGCAGCTCCCTGAATTCAATAAGAGCTGTGGGGGTGGTTAGGAGCTCTGAAAAAGTTAAGCCACATGACTCCAAAGAGTGGAAGAGGCCTCCCCTCTGGCCCTACATACTCTAAGGCAGTGCTTTTCAACCGGTGAGCCATGGGAACTGGCCAAGAGCGCAGTGAAATTTTGTTCAAAGATAATGAAAGTCAATGTAAAACATTGTTGCACCTTAAGCAATATTCTAGCCAATCAAAATTACAACTCGTAACTCGTGAAAATGAATCATCAAATTAAAAGTGAGGTATTGCTCTTTCAGTTCTAAAAAGTGAACATTCTAAACGCAGGTGGCCAAAAGGACAAAACTGAGATGCGTGTGGTTTTTTTCTGGTGGATTTGAAACACTAATGCATTTGATCCTTCTTTAGTTTGTTGTATGCACTATGTTGCAAACCTCTCTAGTAAAACCCTAACCGCAGTACATGTAAGGTTTGTGAGCAATCATTTCAGCTGAAAAAGGTGGGTGTGCCACAGAATTGTTTGTCTCATTGAAGTGTGCTCTGTTACTGAAAAAGTTGGTCTGGTCCCTGAAATCCCCCTGACAGTTTAGGAAGGCAGCAAGCCAGTCCTGGTATCAAAAAGGTTGTGAGACACTGCTCCACTCAGGAACCTCCACTGCTGATAAAAGGGGCAATGTGAAAAGGGCAAATGGGAGGGAGAGCGGAGGGTGTCCTGCGGCACAGATCCCCCTCGAGACACTGCTAATTCACCCCGGTGGTCAGGACTTGTCCCCAAGAACATCCTCCCCCTCTGGGAGCAAGCCCAGGATTGCACCCCAAAAAGGGGCAAGTTCCTTTCCCGGGAGAGTCCCCCAGCTTTTCTTCCAGCCTCCCCCTGGCCGCCGCTGTCCCCAGCACAGGGATCCCCCCATGGTTGCCGGGCCCCACGGCAGGGGCTCCGCCGCCTGAGTCGAAAGGCAGGGGAAGCTGCTGGAGCCCGGCCCCGGCGCTCCCGCCCCTGGAGAGGGGTGTGTCTGGGCTGCCAGACGGCCCAGGGGAAGCCGGGCTCCGCGCAGCGGCCGCGCCCGCAGCGGAGCGGGACGGGAAGGGACTGGAGCCGCGCCGGGAGCCCACAGCGGCCGCGGGGCGAGCAGGTGACGCTAGCGCGGGGCAGAGCATGAGCCGGGGCCCCGCGGGCGGCTGGCGCCGGGCGCCCTGAGCAGCGGGATGAGGAGCCGCCCGCTGCGGAAGGTGCTGCGGAGGCGGTTCGGGCTGCTGCTGGCCCTCGGCGTGCTGGCGGTGGGGCTCTGGGCCGCCTACTTGGAGCTGGTGGCGTCGGCGGAGACCAGCGGGCACCCCCTGAACCACAGTGAGTCTCCGGGGCCCTGAGCCTGGCCCCGCTGTCGGGACAGGGGCGCGGGCTGCTGCTACCCAGTGGCATCGCTGCTCCCTGCAGAACTCAGACTCTGCCCTCCCAAGGGGCTGGCTGGGGCGAAATGTCTGGGGAAGGGGGCTGAGACACCACCTTGGAGTCCGATTTGGGCTTGGGTGGGGAATCGTAGGTGTTTCCTGCTATCCGGCCTCTCCTGCACACCGCCATTCATTCATTCAGGTACTGCTGATGCCCCTGGAAAACAGCTCCAAGCAGAGAGGAGCTCATGTATCCTAAACTAGCACAGTCCCTTAACTCTTTTACTGAAATGGTAGATAAGGAGCCTGGCCGATGTAAAGATCCGATTTACAGTCACTCTTTTCCGATCTTTGTTTCTTTCCTATTTGCATTTCTTCCATGTTTGGCCAATGGGGGGGAAAGAAGTTGGTTTCTCAATCAGAATATTGTTTTCAGGTTCTCCAAGTCTGCAGAAGCACCGGTTCCTAAAGGGCCGTGTTTCTCCAAGTATGGTATATGCCTCGCTCACAGACAGGCTTTGCAGTGCTCTTCTAAGTCTTAGCTTTCATGTTTAAAAACAGTAAGCGGCTAGCTGTCCTGGTGCAAAGAAAACACTCCAAATGTGACTCCAGTGTAATCCATGCAGTGATGTTGGTCTGAGTTCCCAAAGAATGAAGAACGATAGCTCTTTGGTGTGAGTTGTCCTGTCCCTTCGTTTCGGTGGGTGCTAGCTCAGATGCCATGGTACTTTAAATGTCAGTAGTGTTAACTATGACTTCATGAAAACCTGTTAACATGGAATTGAAGTATATTTTGAAGATTTACACATTGTTCTGGGTTGCTGCTCCTTTTGGGGTGGCCTTAAACAAGCCACCTGGGTTGTAAGGGTTAGTGGGTGTGTTGTGTTGGAGGTTTTTTATTCACTTTTTAATTATAGAACATTTGGTGGCCTGTTTGCATTTTACAGAAATCTGCATTTTGGGCCAAATCTGAGCTAACTATGTCTCATCAAACATCACCTGGACCATTTAATTATTAATGCTTTTAAGCATCCCACCTCCAAAATGCATGCCTTAAATTGTTTGACTTTGTTTTAAGGGACAAGTGGATCAGGTTTTGTGTTTCAGAATTTAGGCCCCAGTCCCACAATGCAGGCACAGGTGTCCACCTGCACAGATCTGGGCTATAAATTGTGGCCACCTGTTACATGTCAGGTCTGTTCTCTTGGGTGTTATTTGTTGAACTGCTACTTCTAACAATGAGTGGTTAGTCCCCCTTAATCCTGTTGATTTAAACTGACCTGCAGCTATGGATAGCTTTTACAACTCATGGCATTTGTTTGGTGCAGAAAATGGAAAGAGAGTACAATAAAATTTTACTTTGTATAGAATCTTGCACACAGTTTATCCATCAAGTGTCTAACTATATCCCTTGAGTGCAAATAGTACCCCAAATGCCAGAGGAATGGTGAAATTATGAGACTTGGACAAAGGATTCAAAATGGGATATTTTGAGCTGGCATTTCAAAATAGAATCATAAGGCAGAGAGACTTTCAGATGTCATGAGCTGCAGTGGAGAGAGCTTCCATATTAGCAGGAACGAGCTGGTGGGAAGGCACAAGCAAGAAGAGAAGTAAATAGAGACAAGGACAGCAAGCAAGTCACCCTTATTGTGGTTTGTTTCCTCCTCTCCTCCTGGAAGCATGACTTCCACTAGCATATGGGAAAAGTCCTTGTGCCAAGTGAAAGCTTTTCCTTGTTAAGAATGACACTCATAACACTGTGACACCCTACCAGTCTTCACCCCCAAATAAGGAAATCTAATAACATAAACACCACAACAAAATAGGCTACCCCAAAGAGATTTTTGACCCTGAAAATGAAAACCTTCCGGAGTCTTGCTCTTGGTTTTATATAGGTGATCAAATACTACTTTGATGGGCAGCAGTATCAAATCCTACTACGAACAGATACATAGAGGGCACTAGTATGCAGTGCCGCAGGGACAAAACAAATGTGCGTCCACTATAGTAATCCAGAGTCCTATTTTCCTGGCCTGGTGGGGAGGACACTGCTAACTGCCAACAGTAACAAGGTTAATCTGGGACCCTCCCTCCTTACCTCACAGGCTACAGAAGCCTATTTAGTTTGAAAAGAAATCAAAGAGAGGAATGAAGAACAAATAGTGTTTGTTTCCCTTTGGCCATCGCAGCTCAGTAGAAGTTCCACTTGTTGGGGCAGAGGCAGCTTTGGTTTTGACTCCGTTGTGGTAATCTTTCTTGAGACCCCCCCCCCCCCGAGAGCTGAAGGAGAATGGAGGTTTTCAGAGTCATTCGGTCTTCTCTTTTGTTTTTGGATCTCCTTCCTTCCCAGAGTCCCAGAGGGAAAGCCCTGCTGCAAGGCACAGCTGGGTATCAGTCAGGATTTATGCTTGCAACTTTTCTGATGCAACAGCCTCCGTGTTTGTTATTTTAAAACCCGCCGATGATTTTTTCAGTAATTTTCCAGGTAAGAGCACTTGGACTCTCTCCTTCAGTGGCAGAGAATCCTAGAATTGTTAGCGTTGGAAGTGGGCCTGCAAACAGATCAGCATTTCCATTCCTAAATTTGTGCAAGAGTTCTCTCAACTGTAGATGCTGCCTACGAAATAGCCTATATGTGTTGAAGCCCAGCTAATGTTTCCTTTATGACCATGGAACACTTTCCAAAGACGTGACACCATCCAGCCAGGCCAATCTGGAGTCTACAACCAGAACACTCCTGTCCTCCATTTCCAGAGAAGAGCTGTAGGTATCATAATGCCATGGGACTGCACTGTTGTTCTAGTCGTTAGAATCCATTTCATAGGGTGAGGCTGAAGTCATCACAGTTCCTTCCAAGCTCGGCTCCCCCAAAAGATTTTTGTGAGGGAGAAGTTGTCAAATGGCCTCATGTGGATCCTGCAAGTAGGAGTATAGGAACTAAGGCTCTGATCCTCCTCTTGCACCATTGCAAATCGTGAGTAACTCCACCAAACTCAAGAGTTAAACACGTGTAAATGAGGCATAGTGAGATGAAAATTAGGCCATTAAAATGTACACTGCAAGGGTCACTCCTCAGGTGGAGTAAATCAGTGTCCATTGCCATCAGTGGAGTTACATTGGTCTACACCTGCTGAGGACTGGTCTCAGATATCCATTAGAGAGAAGCCTGGCGACTGAGAGATGAGCCTGGACCACAGAGCTCAGATCCAGAACACATGCTTGAACTGAGGTGGCTGGTTTGGGCCCTTTTCTAGTAGTGGGGGGAGAGACTTTCTATGAATGGAAGGGATGCATTTGGGCAGTAAATTGGAGCATGGATCATCATCCTTGAAGAACTATATCCCCTGCTTTGTGAGTGATGCTTGGACACACACAAGCACCAGATTTCAGTTCAATTAAATTGTTCGTTCTGATCACATTTCCTCTTCCAAACCATTCCGATTGCTTACTGCCTGGAAGTGTGACTGACAAGACTGCCACATCCCATTGGCAGGAGTAAAAGAACTCTTTGTCTGATGAGAATTTTTAGGATTCTTAAATTAACAAGGAAGCTACCATGGGCTACAAACATCAGGGAAAGCAAAGAAGTCAACAGTGGGCAGCTCTTCTCATACAGGGTGTGGCTATCATCGTTTTGAGGCTATGTACACACAAGAAACTTCTCCCGCAATAAGTTATTGCGGGACAAGGAAAGCGCTATAAATATAGCACTTTCTTGTGTGCACACGTGCTGTTTCTTTCGCAAAGGAGCATTCACCGTGTGAATGCTCCTTTGCGAAAGAAGAGCAGTGCATGGTGGGCACCTGTCCCACCATGCACTG
>ML685921.1:1186397-1238531 GCA_007922175.1 Pelusios castaneus
GAGCAGTGAAATTGACATATTTGACAGCTCCAATGTCCCAGAGTGGCCTCGATTGGCACTCTGGGACATTTCCAGAGGCTGTCTATTGCGTAAAATGAGTACACACGAGCATTACCGCGGAACAGCTGTTCCGTGGTAATGCTACCACTCTGGTTTTGAGTGGTTTAACTGTTGCGCGGCAAGAGGGTGTTGCTGCGCAACAGAGAAATTGATCGTGTGTACGCTATTGGCTTTTTTGCGTGGTAAGGAACCTTACCGTGCAATAAAGTGATCGTGTGTACATAGCCTGAAACAAGCTGCCGCAAACAGTATACTGACCCTCTGTGAAAGAATCTGAGGAGTCAGAGACAGTTTATTTATCCCCCATCATTGACAGAAGCTAAACTCTTTGGCATAGGGTTGTTAATGGAAAAGCCTTCAGTAGCAGTCCAATGCCTCCTCCAGCTTGAGTGCTGGAAATGTAGTTTGTTTTTTCTAAATTGAATGCGGTGTTAGGGAAGGTGCTGAACTGACACCTCTGGAGATTGGCGTCCTCTCTCCACAAGACACAGGAAGCCAAATGATCTGACGTGAATTATACTCTCCTGCAACACATGGATTTCATGGCACAGATTGGATAGAGGGCTTCTGTTCTGGCTGGGCCATCACATCCTCTTCTAGCAGTGCACTTTCTGTATCATCCATTGGTGAAAGCCTGGGAACTGTGCAGTAAGGAACTAGGTACCAGCTCCCTTTCCTTTCATTTCCCATTCCCTGCCTGGCAAATCCTCATGTCACCAGCTAAGGTGCAGGTGGGAGGCAGAGGAGTTCTCAAGGAGCAGGATTCAAGCCAGTGAGAGCAGGGGAGCTCTCTAGCTGCACTCGCCAGAGCTCCCTCTTATTTACCTTAACACTTGGGGTAGTGAGCCAAGCGAGAAGCAGTCCTCAGACCCCAGGGAAATTCAGAGAGTAGGGATTTTGAAAATATCCACTGTTCTTGCATAGATACATTTTTAGCAGAAGCAGAGAGAGGGGTCTTGTCATAGGGCTATAGAAAGTGGTTGGGACTGTTTGAACTGAATTCCCTTATTGCAGGTGTGAATGACAACACTGAGCAATCCAGAGCTCTGGGGGGAGGACTGGAGTAGATTAGATAGCTGGGAGGGCACTGTTGATTTGAACAAGGGAACCAGAGGCACTGCCTAAACCTGTCTGTCCCAGCATCTGCTACTCTCCCCTGTTCCTCCTCTTTTCTTTGTCATGTATAAACAATACTGGGACTGCACTCTTTCTGGCTCCTTCCTGACAGGCTAAGCAGCAAATAGCTCTGTCTGGTTTCCCTGAGTCTAGCGCAGCAGCTCTCCTAACACAATAGTGTATAGTCCCAGTGTCTGAGGTGGAAAATGAGAAGGGCTCAGAAGAAACCAGACAAATGAGCTAATAATACCCTTTCTAAAGGGCCGCAGGCCTCTTTTGGCAGGGCCTTCTTTCCTTCTCTCAGCATGCAGCTCCTGGCTCCCTTCCCTCCATTCCTCCACAGAGCAGGCCATTTTCTCTTTCCTGGGGACTGTTCTTCTGCCTCCAAGGTACCATGTAGCACTGTGAATTACGCAGATCCTGCACTTAGTACTGGAAAATGTGTGTACATTTGTGTACAAGGGAAGCAGGGAGCCGAGTGCAGCCTGAGGCTGCCTCCTTGAAACCAATCCTGGCTTGTTCAAGTGTGTCATCCTCTCTCTCTAGCTAATGTGTCCAAGCGCACTCAGAAATAGTTGTGTCCAGAAACACAGGGAGATGTGTGCAAGTAGATGTACGCACAGAGGTTCATGTGCATGCACAGACTTACACAGACACAGGTTCTTGTGCACACACAAGTGCACGTACGGTTTCACTGTTGTGCATGGATATTTGCATTCAGGATGATTAGAATGCTCATGAACAGAGACTTACTGACTTATGGATGTACACACTTTTCTCTGCCTGGAATATCCACATTAATTGAATTGAAACTATAAGCCAAAGGGAAAAGACCGCAAACTAAAAGGTAACACCTCCAAACTGATTGCCTAATAGAAGGTGCTAGCAGCAGAAAAATGTCCTCATTTCCAGGATTGCTTGCAATGTTCCTATGCTTTTGAAGGCACTAGCAGATGTTATTTCTCAGAGTCTCAAACACTAGGATGAGCAGATAGCAAGAGTGAAATATCGGGACAGGGGTGAGGGGTAATAGGCACCTATATAAGAAAAAGCCCTGAATATCGGGACTTTCCCTATAAAGCCGGTATCTGGTCTCCCTGTCAAAAAAAACACATTTTCCAGGAATCCAGTTCCCTAGGACACAAGATTGATTGCTATCCAATAAACCAAAGGGAGGAGGGAGGTACTAGATGGCTCCGGGTAGTGCTAATGGGATATGGAGCCTTTCTCTTCAACTCCAGGAGAGGGTGGTAATGATCAGAAGTCCTTGTCACCTGTTAGCAGCTTAGTGGTCTGTGTGAAGTAAGTTAATGGATCTCAGGCCAGACCTTGATAGATGTGTCTCCACATCACAAGAACCAGCATTATAATTGGTTTCTTTATTGGCATATTCAGCAGAGACACTAAGGCCACCAGACCAATCTTCTCTCTTGTTCATGCGGATGGTCCCAGGTAGTTCCTTCAGGTCAGTCATGAGGCATGTTGACAAGGCCATGTGGGGAATGCTGGACTAACACTGCCAATGGTTACCTGCCCTGGGCCAAAATACCTCCTCACCGCTGCACAGTGAGGTGCTGCAAGTCGCCTGGCTGTTTCCTTTCCACTTCATTTAAGTTGTAATGTGCTTCCTGTGTTTATGTAGGGTCTAATCCTGAGAGGTGCTGAGCGTCTGTGCGTCCCACTACAGTCAATGCAAGGTGCAAGTGCTCAGCATTCTTGGGCTGAGGCCAATAGTTTGCAAGGATTTGGGGATCCCTCTGGGGTGAAAGTGCCATGAAAATGTTATATATGATTATTACAAAGTTGTAATAATTATTGTAAAACCCTCATTATATACCCATGACGTATGACAGGTACAGAGTTGCCAAGACTTCCGCACAATAAATGTTCCCAGGCCACTCCCTTCTGCCTTGGTGAGTCAAGCTGGGCTATGATTTCTCAGAGGCACATTGAAGCTGAACGCTGGTGCTGCAGCTACCTGATGCCTTCCTTCTGGGTCAGGTGAATGCTAATGTCCCCTGAGAGTTTATCTGGGCTTGAAGTTTGCATTGAACCACATGTTACAGTAGCATTAGTATCACACTAAGTGGCACGTGCAAGTTCAGGCAGTTGTGTGACAAGAGTGGTGCAAGAAGAGCTGACTTATTTTATGCTGCTTTTGTTGCTCTGGATCCACCAATGCTCACAATAAGCTCTAATGTAGGAAGCTTTTCTGAAGACAGAGATTGCCTGTGTTCTCTAGCAATGGGAAATAGGTCAGGAGAGTGGCCCTTTCCCCACTTGCATATCTACATGAAAGTCAGATGAGTTATTTGTACAGGAGCTAGATCTTCATTCTCTCTGTACATCCAGTGGATATAGCATACTTAGATTTTCAAAAAGCCTTTAACAAGGTCCCTCACCAAAAGCTCCTAAGCAAAATAAGTGGTCATTGGATAAGAAGGAAGGTCTTCTCATGGATCAGTAACTGGTTAAAATATAGGAAACAAAGAGTGATCAGTTTCCTGAATGGAGAGAGGTAAATTGTGGTGGTCCCCAGTGGTCTTTAGTGGAACCATTGTTGTTCAACTTATTTATAAAATGATCTGGAAAAGGGGTAAACAACAAGGTAGCAAAATCTGCAGATGATACAAAACTACTCAAGATAGTTAAGTCCAAAGCAGACTGTGAAGAGTTACAAAGGGATCTCACAAAACTGGGTAATGGGGCGATGGAATAGCAGATGAAATTAAGTATTGATAAATGCCAAGTAATGCAAATTGGAAAACATAATCTAAACTATAAATACTGTGACAGGGTCAGATTGGAGGGCTTCTGGAGAACAGAAGGCCAATATGTTAGCCCCAGGCTCAGCAAGTCCCTTTTCCCATGGTAGCTGAGCAGGGGCTACTCCAGATTAATTAGCACATCTAGAACTACTTAAGGCCCCACCCAGGACATGTTAAAAGCCTTTCCTCCGGTGAAAGTGTGTGGCTGGAGTCTGAGCGTAAGGAGAGCTACCACAGGGTGTGTGAGAGGAGGCAAGATGTGGCTAGAAGGCAGACAGATTTAGGAAAAGGAGCAGAACATTTGGTCAGGAAGAAACCTGCATGTACAAAGACTGGGAGAAGAAAAAACCCATGCTTAAAGGGAGCAAAGGATCTTTCCCAGGCTTGGAGGCCTGAGAGAAACAGACCCTACCAGAAGGGGAAGATTTAGCTGGGTACTACCACAGTGGGACTGTCAGAGGCCAAGGGCTTTCCCTGGCAAGGACCCCTGTTTTGAGCAGAGTCTGAACACTAAGTCAAGGGTCATGTGAAAGTAACTCAGGGAATCTGGTCAGTTTTCTGCATCAGCAGAGCAAGGCTGTGGCTTGGAGGGTCCCTGGGTTGGGGTCTGGAGTCCAGGGTGGGACTGGGTCCCCCCACCAGCCATCCACTGGTGGGACAAGAGCTCCATCAAAGAGACAAGGACCTACGAGAACACTCAAGGGTGAAGCAGTTTCTGACCTAGAACTAGAAGGAAGCGCTGGACTCACCAAGGTTGAGGAGGAGGTTTGTCACAATACAAAATGATGCCGTTACCACTCAAGACAGAGTCATTGTGGATAGTTCTCTGAAAACAGGGGTTAACAGTCCCCGCCCTGATCAGATTCCCGGGATTTTCGAATTTCTCCTCTGTTTCACTTCCTGTTCTCTTCCTCGTGGAGTGGAGTGCAGCTCCGATCATCAGTAGCAATGGCGGCCCGTCGTGGAAGACGCGCATCCCTTTGGAGCACGGCAGAGATGCTGGACCTGATCAGCATCTGGGGAGAGTCCGCTGTGCAGGTGCAGCTACGCGGCAGCAGGCGAAATTATGATACATTTGGCATAATTTCTCGGGCCATGTCAGAGAGAGGTTATGATAGAGACACTGTGCAGTGCAGATCAAAGGTGAAGGAGCTAAGAATAACCTATCACCGAGCGAAGGAGGCAAACCGCCGTTCGGGATCAGCGCCTGCTACATGCAGGTACTATAAAGAGATAGAAGCCATCCTCAGTGGGGACCCCACAACCACTGCAAAGAGTCCCGTGGACACATCGGCCCCCCCTCATCCAGTGAATGCCAGACCCGAGCAGGAGGAGGACGTGATCGATGAGGAGGAGGAGATGGAGAATGACCTGGAGGAGAGCGCAACAGCGTGTAGCCAGGAGCTCTTCTGCACCCCCGCTGAGACGTCCACCCAAGACATGAATTGCAGTGTGTCCTCTGAGGCGGCAGAGGGGGGTTCCGGTAAGTTTCTCTTTCGTGCAGCTATGGCTCCTGCTAAAATATCATTGTCCGGGGTGGGGGTGCTTGCTGTCTCAGTCAGTCACCACTGTGCACGCTCTTTACTTTGCATTCATTAGAAGTGCATCAACACAAGCAGCGATTGTCAAAAAATCATCTGTATTTAGGTCACTAAAGGTTTCCTCGATGTACCTCCAGAGCCTACTACTCAGGTTAGATGGGAGAGCGTTTGTGTCTACGCTCCCAAAGATGGATACTCTGCCTCACCAGCTGTAAAGCATAGTCCTGGGAACCATGGCAGCACACAGTGCAGCAGCATACGGTCCTGGCTTGCAACCGGTGGCATGTAGGATATGTATTCTAGCTGGCAGGGGCACTCTGAGGAGAGAGATATCGGGTTCCATCTGTGTGCCCAGTGCTGAATGTTAGCCCCCAGTAAGCTTTCTATTAGGACGTACCTTGTCCGCTTCAGCGAAGCATAGGATGTTGACTGCCCTGCACCTTCCAGTGGAATGTGCTACTGGAAGGTTACATTGGTTATCTGGGCTCTGTGTTAACAACAGCTTTATTATTATTTTTTTTTTTTTAGATTTGACCTTCACAAGGCCGGTGTCTACCCCAGCTGACCGCATGAGAAACATTCGGCGGCGTGCTCGAAGAAACAGGGAGGATATGTTTCAGGACCTGCTGAAAACAGCACAGGAATCCGCGAAGGAGAATCGAGCCTGGAGAGAGGAATCCCAACAGAGGAGGCAGAAACACAGGGACGAACTGATAAGCGTGATGAAGGAGCAAACAGAACTGCTCAAGAGCATGATTGCTTTGCAGACCCAGACAATTAATGTACGGGCTCCACTCCATACAGTTCAGCCGTGTCTGCCTCCCACACCCCGTAGTCCTTCAAAGAATTTCTTTGAAGGCCACCCGTCCCCCTGGTACACTGCAACATCCAGTCCCCCCCAGAGCTACTTTTTAGAGACCCGCAGCTACACCCACCTGTAACCCCCCCCCTTTAGGTTTTAATAAAAACAGTGACAAATAATTTGAAGAGTGCCTTTATTTGTATACATTGAAAATCTCATAAGGTGCACCTGATGTGTCCTGGAAGTTAACTAGGGGAGGGCATCATTGAAATGGTCCCTGAGTGCCTCCCTTATGCGAGCAGCTTCTCCTTGGGCCCCCCTAATACTCCTAGTGGCTGGCTGTTCGTATGCTTCCTCGAGGCGCTGTGCCTCCATAGCCCACCCCGGGGAAAACTTTTCTCCCCTACTTTCACAAATGTTATGAAGGACACAGCATGATGCAATCACAGCAGGGATGTTGTCCTCCGCCAAGTCCAGCCTCCCATACAAACATCGCCAGCGCCCTTTTAAACGGCCGAAGGCACACTACACAGTCATTCTGCAGCGGCTCAATCTGTAATTGAACCGCTCCTTGCTGCGATCTAGGTTCCCGGTGTACGGCTTCATGAGCCATGGCATCAGTGGGTATGCTGGGTCTCCGAGGATGACTGTGGGCATCTCCACATCTCCCACAGTAATTTCTTGATCTGGGAAAAAGGTACCCCCTTGCAGCTTCCGGTACAGACCAGTGTTCCTGAAAATGCGGGCATCATGCATCTTTCCCGACCACCCAGCATTGATGTCCGTAAAACGCCCCTTGTGATCCACGAGTGCTTGCAGCACCATGGAGAAGTAGCCCTTCCTGTTGATATACTCGGTCGCAAGATGGTCTGGAGCCAAAATAGGGATGTGTGTGCCGTCTATGGCTGCCCCGCAGTTAGGGAATCCCATGGCAGCAAAGCCGTCCACAATCTCACGAACATTGCCCAACGTCACCGTCCTCCGTAGCAGAACGCGATTGATGGCTCGGCAGACTTGTGAGAGGGCTAATCCGACGGTGGACCTCCTGACTCCAAACTGGTTTGCAACTGACCGGTAGCAGTCAGGAGTCGCCATCTTCCAGACAGCAATCGCAACACGTTTCTCCACGGTTAGGGCCGACCTCATGTTGGTGTCTTTACATCGCAGGGCAGGGGCCAACTCTGAACACAGTTCCAGAAAGGTTGCTTTCCGCATTCGAAAGTTCTGTACCCACTGCTCGTCATCCCACAGCTGCATAACAATGCGATCGCACCACTCGGTGCTCGTCTCTCGCGACCAGAAACGGCGTTGCACCATGTGCAGATGATCGGTGAAGGAGCTGAGCAACACGGTGCTGTTGCTCTGCATGGCATCGATCAGCCCCTGCTCCTCAGCATCCTCGTCTGACTCGGAGCTCATTGCGTACTGAGCAACCAGCCGAGATGTATTTAGAATGCTGAAGGCGACAGTGGAGATCAGAGCAGGATCCATGCTGTCGCTGTTGTGATTGCTCGCAAGTAGTGCGTCACTGCACTGTTGAAAATAGGCGCGAGTTGCTATTGGCAACAAAGAAGACGCAAGGGGAACACAGTGCATCACGGGAAACTGAGATTTTACCCGTGGCGCTTTGCGTTCCTTTCCTTCATCCCATGATTCCAAGCGCAGATTGAGGGAAAATTGAACTGTGGGATAGGTGCCCAGAATTCATTGCGCTACACCGCGATATTGCAAAGAATTCTGTTGCGTTACAAGGAGCGGCGTGTGTACGCGCTATCCCGCAATAAAGGTCACGTGTTTTTTATAGCGCAATTGCCATGTTGCGCTTTAGTCTGATCGTGTGTACATAGCCTCAGACAGAGCGTGCTCAAGGCGGGAGAGGCCTGACGAAGCAGCAACTGAATGCCCCTGCAGCTCCGGTGAGGTAAGGGGAGTAGTCGGAGAAGCTGCTGAGGAACGGGAGGGCCGGGGAGCCTGTGGGGCCGGGCGGGGAATGGGCAGGGAACGGAAGGGCTGGGAAGCCTGCGGGACCGGGCAGGGAGCAGGCGGGGAATGGTGGGGCCGAGCGGGGAGCCGGGGGGAACGGCGGGGCCGGGCAAGGATCCGGCGGGGCCAGGTGAGGACCGTGGAGCCGGTGGGGTGGGGAACAGGAGGGTCGGGCAGGGAACAGCGAAGCCGGTGGGAATGGGAGGGCCGGGTCAGGTGGGAGGACCGGGGAGCCGGCGGGAATGGGAGGGCTGGATGGGAGGACCGTGAAGCCGGCGGGAACGGGAGGGCCAGACAGGGAACGGGAAGGCCGGGGGGTGTCCGGCCCGGGACAAGACTCGGCTTCAGTGGCTCTAAGGGGGTATGGGGAGAGTTCCCAAGGGGCCTCCATGCTGGGGGGCCCACCACAGCCGAGCCTGCCTCCTGCCCGGTCCGGCAGCTGGGAGCCAGGCTGTAGCTGCTGGCCTCCCCTCTGGTCCTGGGGATGCATGCAGCCCTTTCTTTCTTTCTATTTCTTTTATTTAAAAAAAAAATTTTAAATTAATTTTAATAAAAAACCTTTCTAAAATTTCAATTAAAATTAATTCAAATTTAATTAATCAAAATTTAAACTAATTTTAATTACAATACATTTTAATTCAAGTAATTAATTTTAAATTTAATTTTAACTAAATAAACTGCTGGCCCTTCATGGTTTAAAATCTGTATTTTGGGTCCTCAACCAAAAAGGTTGGGAACTACTGATTTATAATGCAAAATTTTAAGTGTGTTTATTTGCTTTCTCTCTGTCTTTCTAATGATACCACTATCTTGAATGAGAGGGGAAAAAAAACAAACCAAGGAGTCCTGTGGCACATCTAAAGACTAACAAATGTATTTGTAAATTTGTTAGTCTTTAAAAGTGACCCAGGACTCCTTGTTTGTTTGGCTGACCTAGACTAACATGACTTCCCCTTTGGATCTTGAATGGAAGTAATTCTAAAAGTAAATTTGTGTTTTGTTCAGGCCCCTAGAAAGATGTCATAAGCCTATCCAGCAGTGCTGTCTCTAGTTCTAATAATCCCTTCTTTGAAAAGGTTTCAGTGACGTGGCCCTTGGGCCAATATCCTAGTCTTCATTTGGCCCTCGTGGAGATTTGAATCTGAGACCCTGTCCTAAATAGTGTTGTTAAGTTAGCATACATTTTACATCTTTTATTTGGGTGGTGGTCACTCACCATCCAGACCTTATTACTTCACAGCAGTTAAATGATGTTGATTGTACTGACATAATAGACCACATATCTGTGGAGATGAAACATAGTTTGTGTTTTAGTGTCATTTCTTAGCAATATCAAATTTCTGTTTTAATGAGTACAAGTTTAAGTAAACTTTCTTATCTTGTAATTTACTTGCACCAAACTTTTGATGCAAAAAGTGGTCCTGTTACATTGTCTCTTGATCTGGTTGAATTAGGCAGCAATGATGCTGATGGCGTAGTATTAGCTTTGCTGCAGTGTTTGACAGTACATGGACTCATGGAGAAATTTCTCAAGGATAATTGGATTGGTTTAGGTGTAGATGGAGCCTCTGTCATGTTAGGCAGTAAGGCTGGTGCTGCTGCAAAATTAAAGACACAATTTCCACTTTTAATAAATTGGCATTGTTTAATCACTGGTTGGAATTAGCCGTGGCTGATGCTATCAAATGCTGTAGTGAAGTTAATCACTTTAAATCATTCATGGATTCAATGTATGCTCTTTACAGTCAGTCGCCGAAGTGCTTGAGAGAGTTGGCTGAATGTGCGAGTGATCTGGAAGTCCAGCTTATTAGGATTGGTTGCGTACTTCATGTACCTTGGGTTGCCTCTAGCTGCTGCACTGTATGGTCTGTTTGGCGCACATCTGCAGCCCTCCATAGCCACTTGTTGAAAAAAATCAACTGATTTTTCATGAGAAGGGAAAGATAAAGTAAAATCTGCTGGCATGGCAAAAAACCTGGAGAATCCAGTCTTTGTTAAACACTTGGGTGTTGTGCTTGATGCTCTGGAGGAACTTGCAAGCCTATCCTTGGCATTGAAAAAGTCTGATGTAACATTATCTACAGCAAGTAAGTTGATAAGTCAACAAGTTCAGGTGTTTATAGCTTGCGGAGAGTGTGATTCAGAGTTCTACCAAGAGGCTTGTGAGGCAATTGCTGCAGGTTGCTTTAAAGGTGTATGTGTAAACATGTCTGTGATTGCTGGCAAGCAAATTGAAATTTCTAAATGTCAGTTTTACCAGGCCTTAGTGGTCTGTATGAATGCTAGATTGTTGCCAAACTCAGAAAAACGTCTAACCAGTTCTGTTGAAGCACTTGACTCATCACGTTTCACTACAGAGCTGTCACTGGAATTTGGTGAAAGTGACTTAAAATTTTTGTGTTCCAAGTTTGGCATTGCATTTAATGAAGTGAAATGTGCATATCGGGAATATAAAGATCATAATACTTATTGTGTTATGCAGTGTTTACTAATTTGTGACAATAATTGATACAGACATAAACACCATATAAAATTATAAATATGTTTATGGAGCGATAACCGATGCATATGGTACTGAGAAGTGGTTGGAAATACCTATCTAGGCTGGGGCTTGCATGAAGGGGGTCCAGACAATATGGGAAGGGGACCCGGGATTAGGAGGGTGCCGGGGCCCATCAAATTATACTTTAACCACTGTCTGAAAACATCCACTGTATGTGCAGTGGCAGTCAAAAAAGCTATCAGAATGTTGAGACTCATTAGGACAGGGATTGGTAATAGGACAGAAAATATATTGCCTCTTTATAAATCCATGATACACCCACATTTTGAATACCTCCTGTAGATCTCTCATTGTAGCTAAAGAAAGTCAGTGTAGACCAGGAGTCTGCAACCTATGGCTCTGGAGCTGCATGTGGCTCTTTAGTTGCTCCCTTGTGGCTCTCGGCTCCAGCTCCCCCCGTCCCCCTCCCCAGTTCCAGGCTCCTGTGCCCCCCTTCCTGCTCCCATTAGGGGATCCTGTGGCAGGCGTCCTGGTCTGAGCTGCCCCCAGCAGTAGGCCACACCTATTGCCGCTCTCAAAACACTTGGCTATTGAAGGAATTTTTTAAAATGGCTCTTCTTATATTTTGGGTTGCCAACCCCTGGTGTAGACACTGAAGTAGAAGGAATCGTGTCCAGAGCTATGCAGGGTGGGTATCAAGAAAAGTTGCAGTAGACAAAATGCTAAATTACCAGAGGATGGATGGATTGGACAGCTGAGATAAAGAGAAAAGGAAGACATTTTAAGAAAGCACAGGATTTGACAATGGGCTGCATGTGAGGAGAGAAGGAAAACAGGAATTAAAAAGGGAGAGCAAAGCAGGAAGGATGGGAATGGGCCCGTAGTGACAAGAGAAAGGGGTAGATAAGAGGGACTGAAGAAAGTGTAGTGCTAGATGTGTTGAATGTAGATTGCCAGAAGAAGATTGTTCAAAATGAGTTGTTGGGAGACAGAGACAGGACAGCCAGAAAGCACTGAGCCCTGGGGCTGGGATGTGGGAGAAGAGGTTTTGGAAAAAAAAATGCTACAGGGATAATGTGAAAAGTAAAAGGGAAGCCCTAACTGCATAGAATTACAGAGAAACTAAGGGAACGTAGGAGCAGGGTGTGATTAACTGAGCCAGACAGCAGAAAGATGTAGGAACATAGGGACTTTAGCTAGAAGGAGACTCTCAATAACTTTAGTGGAGCAGATAGGGTGGAGTGATATGTGTAAAGCCTGGATTGCTGGGATCAAAGAGAGGAGAGGAGGAAAGAAATGGAAGGGCAGATGAGTAAATCACTGACTCAAGAAGCAAAGGGGAGGTGGAAAGCTAAAGATAGTAATTATAAAGGTGGGTGGGGTCCATGGAGGGTTTTTTCAGGGTGTGGAAGACAGCAGTTTATTTGGTACCATAAGAAATTCAAGATTGTGGGATTTAGTACCGCAAAGCAGTTGTAACTCTGCAAGTCCAGTATCCTGGGACTGGTACCACAGTGGACTGAGAACTGTGGTTACTCTTTATCAGAGAGTCTCCATACCATGAAGAAATATAGAACTGCAGAAGGTTATCTTGGTTTGTAAAACACTGTTAGTTCTTTTGACTTGAGCAGTTAGTCAATACATTGGGTCTTGGGGTATTTCCATTGGCAGTAATTGATCATGGAGCCAGGTGTTTCTGTGACACAACCCTTTTTATTTACAAAGAATGCACATAAATTCCTGTTTCCCTGAACATAGTATAAAGAAACAACAGGAGTCTATTTTTTTGCTCACAATTCCACACCTCCTTTTAGCCAGCATTCTGTCCAAAATTTCTCTTAGCTTTTTCTCAGGGTAACACTATAAGTGTTTCTCCAGCACTTCCTTGTTCCATCTCTGTGTGCTTCTGCGCTGTTTCTCCCCTTCTCTTTCTCTCTTTCACACTCAGCTCCATTAGATAATATTCATCCCCTTGTGTTTACATTCAATCTCCAGAGAAAACGCCCAGGCCACAGGGCTCAACTCTTACTGCAGCCTGGCTTGTAACTGAGTGCAGCCAATGCTGGCAATTTTGGGCAGCCACTCCTGTGCTTTCAGTGATTTATGCCATAAAGAAGCTTACTTGCTTTTTACATTTATCCTGAGTGAAGGGCATGTTACACCCCCCAGCTTCAATGAGTTTTCTCCCAACTCTTGGCATATTATTACTCCAATAGGAACCGGGTCTCCTCCTCCTCCTCCTCCCCCTATTCTGGTACATCCCTCTTCAGTCCTGGACCATGTAACTGTAGACAGCACAAACCACATAAAACTTAAACTACAGGCTAAACTGAGTCTCCCCATGAAGATGAAGTCATTGATCTGAGTCATGGGAGGGGCCCCATACCAGTGGGCATTGCCCCAGACTCCGTCCTGGCAGGTAGCAGCATAGCACCATGTTTTGGATCCAGCTGCTAGAATAGTACATTCTGTAGCTTTTCATCAACTGTGTCTTTCTCACTGGATGTATCACTGCAGCAAGGGGTAGGGGATGGAGGGAGTGAGGCCTCTTACTTATGCCTTAGTTATAAGCTATATGATGTTCCAGTGACTCTGTTTATTTTGAATTTTGTGCTGGGCGCCAAGGTATTGGCCCCTGATCTTTCAATAAAGGATTAGACCATATATGCTCATGAAAGATGCCTGAAAGTTCACACAGCCCAAGTATATGATGATCTGTCCAATGGGCAAATGCAGGCCTTTGCTCTGATGGGGACCCTATATCACTTGTGATGTCTCCCTGTGTCAAATCTAGGTTTCCTGGAAATGGAAATTGGCCTTTCTTCCTCCTCGAGTGACATTCAATGGGAGCTGCTTCATTCAGAACCAACACAAGTTCTGTTCTCCTGCAGTGGGTTTATATTTAACTGGTAGTACGTGGCTGTGTGGGCTGCCTAAATAAAGAATCTCCTCCCAGTTATTACCTCACCATTCCCCAGCCTTCCAAAGTATTTGAGCTGCCTGGGTGGAAAGCGAGAGGCTAAATTTAGATGGGACATTTCTTGCCAAGAGCTGTGTCTGTCTTGCCAAGGTTGGTTGGGTCAGGGAAGAAAATGGTATTAAATCTCCCTGTAGAAAGTCCAGGGTCCCATGCTTTTCAAAAATCCCATGGAGATGAGAAGCAGAAGTACCATGGTCAGAGATATGAGATGCCTCAGAGGAAAACTCCTAGTCTGTGGGTCCCAATTAGGAGGAGGCACTGCAGGTGCAGTCTTAAGAGCTTCATAGGAAACTCTACTTCTCAATCATTCTTCCTTCAGTCTGTGTCCTTCTTTGAAGCAGGCACCTCTCCATATTTCAGGAAAGGTTCACTGATGGGCAGATCTAGGGTTGTCTTGGGAAATGAGCATGTGTCCACTCCTCCTGCCCCACAATAACCGGTTACTAAAGATTTAACTGCCTAAATGCTCACTTGTTCTGCCTGTGCTTCAGTTAACCTAGTTTGTTTGATGTTGATGCCTAATGATCTTTGTGAAATACTCTAATATTTAAAGAGGTGAAGCCTTGTATGGTCTTCTGTTGACTTTCAGCGAGCGTTGGAGCAGGCTGTATTGTCGATGTCTTTTGAGCTAGCTAGACCCAACCTGTTCTGCCTTTATACGTCTGAGAGCCTTGCTGCTCTAGGCACTCACCCACTCTGCCTTTATTACACAATCTGCCCTGCTGCCCTTACTTCAACCAAAGCCAACGAGGCAGCTCTGGGTCACATTCAAACATCTGACACTTTAACACCTAGTAAACTTGCCTGGACTGTAGCATCCTGAGGAAAAGAGAGGGTGGTGGAATACGGAGAAAAGAAGTGAAACCCTTTAAAGAAGTGATCAGTACCTTATCTCCGTCCTCTGCCTGGACAGTTTTGGACTGGATTGTGAACTTCAAAGGGACCCAGTTGAACCAGGTGAACGAACAGCCTAATGGCAAAGGAAGTTCAGTGTCGATCAATGCAAAATAGGACATATTGCAAGAGAAAATTTTAACTACTCATATGCCTTAGAATATTCTAGATTAACTATATGAGCCCCAGAAGAGGATGTGGGTGTCACTCTGGGCAGCTCAGTGAAGACCATGGTTCAACAGGCAGCTGTGATCAAAGCAAACAAGATGTCAGGATGCATATAGGCAGGATGGAGATTGATTCAAAAAACAATATAATGCCTTTGTATAATTCAGTCATGCAATCTCATGTGAAGTGCTGTGTACCACATTGGTCACTTCATCTCAAAGGAGATATTCCAGAAATAGAGAGGGGCCAGAGAAGGGTGACAACAATGATGAAGGGCCTAGAGACACTCGTATGAAGAGAGATTGAAAAGCCTGGGATAGTTTACTTGGAAAGAAGTCAAATAAGAGGGTATGTGATAAAAGTATATCAAACAATGAATGGTACAGAGAAGGTAGATAGAGAACTTCTGTTCTCCCTGTCTCATAACACAACCACAAGGATGGTCAATGAAATTAAAAAGCGGCAAGTCCAAAATTGATAAAAGGAAATACTTTTTCACAACAGTGTGTGATTAAGTGTAGAACTCTTTGCCCCAAGATGATGATGTGGCCAAGAACATAGAATGATTCAAAAGGGGCCTGCAATTTATATGATTAACTGGACTGTGCAAAGTTGTTATAAATAATAACACTAACACATTCTGGAAGGGATATCAAACCTCCTGCTTTGAGGTTTAAGCCACTCCCTATCTATTAGAGATCAGGATGAGACCTAATATGGAGGGCAGGTTATCTCACATCTGCCTTTAGCAAGGTTTCATACACCTGAGGCACCTGGTGTTGGCCACTATAAGAGACAGGATGCTGGACTTGATGAATAGCAGGGTCTGATCCAGTCTGGCAAATTCTATGTTTTAATTAAATCCAAAATAATGTATTAAAGGTGGCCAAAGCTAAGATGTTCAGCGGGGGGGGGAGAGAATGGTGTGGAGCTGGGTCCAATGGGTGTCAGGATGCATAAACTGGGGAGGGTAGGAAGGAGGAGCCAGTTTATGAGGAAGAGGAAATGAGGCCATTCAGCAGCAGGCAGCTGAGGCCATAGAATGGGGTAGCTAAGAGATATAGCGTGCCCAGAATCCATTGGGTATAGATAGTTTAACAAGGATGCCAACAGTCAATGTACAAAGGCCTGGCACGAAGGAATCTGAGCCCCACAGATGGAAGGACTACGATCAGCCGGGTACAAGAAATAAAGGAAGGCCTAAACAAACAAATTAAGCAAGGCAGGTTTAGGTTGGACATTAGGAAAAAATTCCTAACTGTCAGGGTGATTAACCACTGGAATAAGTTGCCTTGGCAGGTTGTGGGATCTCCATCATTGGAAGTCTTTAAGAGCAGGTTAGACAAACACCTGTCAGGGAGGGCACTTGGGCATGCCATGAGTGCAGGGGACTGGACTTGATGACCTGTCACAGTCCCTTCCAGCTTCTTTGATTCTATGATTCTAAGAAGTCCTGTGGCACTTTTAAAGAATAACAAATTTATTTTTCACATGAGCTTTCGGGGGTGAAGTCTCACTTCGTCAGATACCAGAAAGTGGAAAAAAACTTACATTGAAAAAAAATCTTACAGTATGGGAGGGGACCGGGAGTGGTTGCCAGATAACAATTTACATTGAAATAGAGGCAAAATCCCACTTTCCCTATTATCAACTGAGAAGGCACCGCAGATGGGATGGATGAAGTTGGGGAGTCTGGGGCACAGCTTTACTAACCACCTGGTAGGACATACACAGATGTTTGGTAGCCCCTGGTTTGGTCTCCATTTCATTAGCTGTTAAAATAAAATGAGCTCGTGACTAAAACTGACTCTTGTCTATGGGGAAATAGGGCACCAAGAAAAGAAGGGACTAAGGGAGTGACAGTTCTCCCCCTCCCCCACCCTGCACAGCTGCCCCAAACAGGACACCTCCCTCCGAGCCGCACTGCTCTATAATTTTCATTCCAGCTAAATAAGAAAACCAAACTTTGAAGTGGGTCTCTGGCTTCCCTTTCCTGTTCTTTACCAGATGCCAAACAAGGAGTGGCTGCTTTGGGGCCATCAAGAATTTTTAACATGGAAAAAAAGAAAGAGACAATTTCTGCTCAGCTATCGGGGTAGGGAATTTTGAGCAAAGGAACACCACCTCAGTACAGAGCCATTAGTCTCACTTTTTCATTAAGAATGGACCCAACCTGCTGTTTCAGAGGAAGGCAAACTGACTCCTCCATCATCCTCATAATGATTTTGGCCAAGTTACTGGGGCTATAGAGGGTTATGGGGCAGTGGAGAATGTTTCCTCTCTGCTGTCTGTGAGCTGATGCTTGAGATTTCATTGGCATTCCTGTTGTCAAAATTGATGGCGAGTTTAGGAAACTTAGCATGGCAGAGTTTGATAGGCAACCGCCATGAGCCCAGGTTACCTGCCCCAGCTGCACTCAGGTATGCTGGTACTCTCAGGGTGGGATTGGACTGCCCCATACACGGCTTCACTTGGTAGAAAATCAAGACTAACCAGACCTGCTGGTCAAATATATTTAGCTAGAGATAGACCCTATCAATTAAGTCAGGGTGCCCAACCTATAACCCATGTGCATGGCCCATCAGAGTATTTTAGAAGGCCCATGGTCAACGCAATATACTACCAGCCAATTCATTAGTGTGTTGTTGTCAGGTTTACATTATTTTAGTTTACTTAGGTGTATAAATAGACTTGTACATAGAAACAACCTGTCTAAATACATACCAAACAAGCTGAACTTAAAGGCACCTGTACTGATTTATATTTTATTACAATATGTCGAATGTGTTTGGCCCACACAAGGGTTTATGTGGGCCTGCTGTGTAATAAGGTTGGGCAAAATTGAACTAAGGCATTAAAACGGTCTGTTGATTCCCACTGTAACAATATCCTGCTTCTATGGTTCCATACAGCCACCCACTTGAACTCTCTGGGCCAGGCTCCTGGATTTCCCATTGAGATTCAATCCTGGGGATCTGTAGATGTTAAGATTGCTCATTGTCCTCAGATCAACTGGACAGGAGAGGAGTGGTTTAAACCTGCAAAGCTGCTGCAGCTTCCTTAAAGCGTACAGAGCTGCCACTTCCTGGAATCTGTAGCTATTGCTGGGATTGGGTCTGTGTGTGTTTGTTTGCTGCTGAGTGACATAGAGCAGTGCACACGGATCTTGCAGTCTCTGATAGGGGCCGTGGCACATCCTGGTTAAGTGGTGATGGGACACTCTTGTGCAAAAGGTGCATGAGCTGTTTGCATCACTCTAGCTATGAAGCCTGCTGGTATGGATACTGGCATTGTCTTTGAATAGTGCACTGGTTCCCAACCTTTTCTGTAACATGGGACACTTCAGTGAGACAATTTCATAGCACACCCTCTTTTTTTAGCTGAAATGATTTCTCATAAATGTCACATTTACTACATTTATAGTCTTATTAGAGACGTTTGCAACATGGTGCATAGACGCCATCTCAGTTTTGCCCTTTGGCCATCTGCGTTTAGGATGTCCACAGTTTACAATCGAAAGACTGATACCTCGCTTTTAATTTGATTAATTGTCATGAGTTTTATGAGTTGTAATTTTGGTTGGCTAGAATATTGTTTGAGAGAAACCGTGTTTGTTTTACATTGATTTTCATCATCTTTGTACAAAATTTCATGGCACACGTGGACAGTTCTCACGGCACACCAGTGTGCTGCAGCACACCGGTTGAAAACCACTGGAATAGTGCTTCATGGGAAGCATCAGGCTGGCTGCCATTGAACAAGGAAAGAGGGTGAGTGACATCAGGAAGAAGTTAGCAAGGAAGTTAGATGCATGTTTCTTTCCATATGTGCACATTCATCTGTCTGGACAATTGCCAATAAATGTGTGTGTGCATGTTTTTCTGTAGAGTTTTCCATGTGCGTGACTTTGTGTCGGTGTCTCTTCATTTGTGTGTCATCTGCATATGGCTGTTCAGAACAAAAAATCAAAAACCCCACCACCAAGAAACAGCTGATGAATATTTAAAAAAAACAAAACAAAACAAAAACCCCCAAACTTAAACCTTAAAAAGAAAGTATTGCACCACAGCTGTGCATTGTGTTTGGGGGAAAGAAGAGGGTCCTACCCACATGATCTTTGGACCCATGCTTTTTTCCAAATATGCCCATGTTCCTAACATTTCCAAAGCCATTGTAACCAATGCCTATGTGAAAGTAAGCCCAGCCACCCAAGAACCCATCATTTCCAGTGGAGGAGCTATGGAACACGCACTTTACAGGCCTCTGTTACCATTCACAGTGGCTGTGGTGTCACAGTTTTGGTCTGCATTTCCTCATGTGGCACATCGCTAGGGGAGGAGGAAAGATGTTACACAGGCCGGGCCTATAGATGGTGTGTGGAAGTGGCTAGCAATGAACATCTTCTTTAAGTTCAGCATGATCTTCCCTCACTCCCCTGGGTACAGAATCTTGGTGAGGAGTGGGGCTGAGGGATCTGGCAATTTATTAGAAGCACTGTTATTTGAAAGCCACCCACCGGTACTGTATGATGCATTGGGCCAGAATTAGAGGCCACGTATTACCTGTTTGCTTGACTGGATATCACGCCTCCCTAACATGCCTGTCATCAGTGATGTTTTCTCTCGGAAGTGACTGTGCGCCATGCCTTGTAATTACACATTGGGAGGCTTTCCTGGGTTAATATTAAATCATAACCTTTAATTTTTTTGGTAGCAAATTTAGAAACCGTGACATCACCAGTAGTGAGGGAAGGAGGCTGCAGGCTCCTGCTGGAGGAATGAGTGGTTTTCATCATGGTTCTGCCACTGGAGTAAGTGAGGAAACCCCAACATTGAAGAGCGTTTATTATAGGACCTCACTAGCTGCCTTTTCTCCTCCATGCCACAGTTGTGGTACCAGGAGATCCTGTTTTGAGAGCTACTGATCCGTGCGGGCACCAGAGGTGAAAGAGTTAATTCAAAAGAAGTAAGTGGTTTGTAGGGGGTCCTTGCTGGTACTGGTGTGACTCAGCCATGAGGACCTAGGGAATCGTTGTGTGTACCCACACGCTGCAGATCTGTCTGCTACTCTTTCTGTATGCACGCTTGTACCCGCATCCATGCATCACACATGCAGTGTCCCTACAGTATGAGATATACACGCCTTGCCCACACAGTGCACCCCTTCCCACGCAGAGCCACATCTACATGCCCCCAGCCACATCCCCATTAACTTCTACAGAAACACACCCAATGCCAATACACACGGTTCTTCCACCTTTCCCACATCCTGACTGCCCATCCTCCCATCTGCTCATTACATTCCTGGGTTTACCATTTCATACCTACCATATTCCTGCCTGCATACTGAAACAGGCTCCTCCACAAACTTTTCCAGAACACAGGCACGCTTCCATTACACTGTGTTTCTATGCACATTTACTACCATTCACTCAGACCTGCACCACTTGGTCTCTTTATACATGCAAGTACCTATACATTATTGGATCTACACATGCATGCTGCTCTCCTGCATTTGTGCTTTCCCCTGAAAGACATGCTCACTGCAGACACTGTTCAATTCTGCCAGGTGATGCTCTTTATTCAGCTCATTTTCTCTTACAATATTTTTCCGTTCCTCGTTTCTTTGGTAGGCGAGTAATGCCAATGGAAATGAAGGACATTCACTAACTTAGGGTGAGAGCATGGATTTTGCAAATTTCCTTTATATATTTCTGTGTGCACACATCAGTGCCTGCCTCCAGCACCCACCTGCCCTGGCTTCTCACATAGTTCTGCTAGTGTGCTCCAATCCTGAATTGCTGTCACCTCCAGAGGTTCCAGCCCTGCTAAAGCACCTCAACCCTGAACTGTAGCACCCTATGTTATTTCAGCCCTACCCATCCTCTTTCCCTTTCCCTTTCCCACCCAAGCTCTCCCCAGGCTACAACACAGCCTGCAACAATGTCTTCAAATGCGTTTGGCTGCATCTGAGTGGAGCTTCTCAAATGTATTAGGCTAACTTGATTGAGCTCACATGATTGAAAAACGCATCCTTGTTGTGCATCAGGATAGGGCCTCAGAGCTCTGTAGATGCATCTCAGTCCCAACCACAGCATTTCTAGCTATTGTAGTCTTGACCCTCACATAGCTCTGCCACCAAGTCTCACTCCTGCTCTTCAGCACCCCCAGACAAATCCAGTCTGGGCTCTCACATAGCCCTCCCAGTGTTCCTCAGGCCTGACCAGCAGCATCCATTGCCAGTCCAACCACGGGCCTCTCCATGTTCCAAATTGTCAAGGGGGCTCAAGATAGTGGCTTAACTGAATGAAACGTGCACATCTCCCCATAACAATGATGTTTTATTGATGGCTATTGCCATCCATTCCCAGAATCCCAATTTAGGGGGGACCATCCCTACCATTTTTAGTATAATGTTCCTCATTTTCCCATTCTGCCCTCCCAAAGAGCCTCTTAGGGTACGTCTGCACTGCATGGCTGTTGTGATGGCAGCATGTGTCAACATATCTGGGCTAAGTTGGATCTAACAAGCTTGAGTACCAACAACATTGAAGCTGCAGCAGAATGGTTAGGTGGCCAGCCCACGCTGCCACAGCTCCACAGCTATTGGCACCCAAGAGAGCTAGATTAAAGCTGCCTCAGGTATGTCTAATCATGCTGCAATTCTCCTCTCATTGCAATGTAAATATGCCTTCCGTCTCATCTTCTGAGCTGAGGTTACAACCTATCTGCCTATCTTTCACCACAAATGTCTCTATCCGTACCTTTCCAATGCTGGCAGGTGGGCCAGGGCCTCAAGGTTTTTGGGCAGCTTTGCAGAGTGAGCATGAGAGGCACAGTTCTAGGTGAAATCTTTGCTAACAGAGCGAAGGTTGTTGCTATGTATCACTTAAGCCTCAGAGGAATCATTTAGTTAAAAAAGGTGTTAACTGAGAAGTCATAATTAAGTTTTGACATTTTGAAAGCCACCCTCATCCCTATCGCCACATCCTGCACGTAACTGCTCTACGGCCTGAGGCATTGTACAAACAAACAGCACAAAGGCAGTCCATGTCCCAGAGAGCTCACAATGTATTCTAGGCTATCAGAAAAGTCCGCTGCCACCCACAAAATTAACAGGGATATGGCCCTTCTTAATTATGGATGTCTCAGATCTGTAGGGAGTCAGAGTATCTACATGGTATCTCAGCTTCGGAAGTGCTCTGTCCCTGCTGTCATGACCTATCGAACAAAAGCTGTATACCGTGGGCAAGCAGCAAGAGTTCAGCACCATCCCCATGCTAAACGAACTAACACTTGGCACCCTTCTGTCACTGCTGTGGTGCCAATAAAGAGCCATCTGCAAGCATGTTTGTACAATTGTATTTTCTAACGTGAGCAGCCATGTGCAAACTGTTGCCTCCAAGCACATCGAGTGGTTTGCATATCATCAGCAAGCCCCTTTCACAGCCAGGCTGTTTATGACGCCCAGAGAGTTGGTAAAAGTTAAGCAGCCTTTAGCCCTTTGAAATCTGCCTCAGAAGAGGACTCGAACCTTCACAGCTGTGGGAGTTCAATTTTGAGGCTGCATTATGGCTGCCCCTGCTCGGGTCTGCTGGAGAGATGTGAGGACGCAGGAACCTTTTGAGGCATTGGGTCAAATGCTGCTCTGGTATAAGCGCTTCTGCTAAAGTCAGTGAGGTTGCATCTTATTATATTAGTGCTGAATTTAGTTCATTACACTCTAAACAGGCTTAATTCTCCATCCACAGCACATGGGCACTCTTGCTGCTCTCCACCCTCAGCTCTCCTTCATGTCTAAAATTCCAGAGCAGACAAATCATAGTCTCCAGAATAGTGGTTCATGCAAACCTCTTCCACAGACACCAGTTACAATGGTGTAGTTTATTCCAGATTCAAACCAGCATAAGATGCCCCAGGCTAAACTGTGTCTAGAGGGGGTTGCATTACTATAGCTGCAGCCATGATTAAAATCCCAGTGTGGACAAGGCCGTAGTTCTCCCATTATCTCAGGGTGACTGGCCCATTAAGAGGAGATTGGCCACCTGTGACAAGCATAAGTAACCTCCCCATGTGGGGAAAATGAGAATCATGTGATCGGTGAGTCAGGTGACCTAATCAGGCAGCTTCTTACAATGGAGAGGCTTGAGGGAGAGCAGATAGGGCTGTAGAGAACCTGGGTCCAGGAAGGTGGCTGGGGACTCTGTACCTAAGTGGGCAGAGTGACATTGAACAGTGACCCAGTCCTGGAAGGAGGGCTTTGAAGAGAGATGCTGAATGGGGCTGGGAGTCTCAAGGGCTAATGTATGTAAGAACAGCATATCTTAATGACTTTTTGGACTGATGTGGAGTTCTTGAGGAATCCAAGAAGGGAAACTGAAGAAAGGTGCCTGCAGAATCGCCACCACCCATTAAGGGGTGCTTCGATGGCAGTCGCTCTGTTCCAATCAGACATAAGCATTAACACAGGGGTGAGCGTAGGAGCTGCACAGCGTAACAGGGATCACTGCTGCAAATATCTAAATGGCTAATAAGGCTCCTAATATGAGGAAGTGTTCAGCTAGGTGCCTAATGGCTGGCTTGGGTGCCCAAGTTTGAAAACTGGGCTCTGAAAGCCAGAGTCTACCCTATTACTCCCATGCCATCCTGCTGATATTAACAGATTTACATAAGTAACAAAGATTAGGAGTTGGGGCCAAATTCTGTTCTCACAACTGAATAACTCTGCTGATGTCAATGGAGTGACTCCAAATTTACAATGGAGTGTGAGATCAAAATCAGGTCATTTGACTCTTAATTAAAGATAGACTAATGCCATACTTGATATGGTCAAACCAACACAGCCTCTCACAGGGACAGTCCTGCTGGAGTTTTCTGGAAAAAATGAAATGAGTAGATAAGTGACACAGTGGAGAAAACTTCTCTTAGAAAAAAAATGTTTGGCGAATTCTCATGTAAAGGGCTTAAAAGGAAAATAAATGACAATGAGGCATTGATTCAATGATAAAGTTGTCTGTCCAGTTTACAGCAGCAGATTAACAAGTTAATGATTGATTTGATTGCACGCTGCCATTCTGTTAGGCAAGGATACATCTCTGTCTAGACAGAGTATCATGACCAATTCTGGACACTTCAACAGTCAGAAAGATCTAGTGGAGCTTGAAAAGGACCAGAGAATGCTGACAAAGATAGTTAAAGGCTTTCCTTAGAAACAAGATTCCTTAAGAGATTAGAAAAGAGATTCCTTAAGAGATTTCCAAGACTATTTCTCCAAAAAAGGAGAAGAGTTAAGAGCAGGCCTGCAAGTAATATTTAAAAGTACACAGGCTAAACTAAATACTGATCAATCTCCTCCATTTTACCCTGCCCCATAACACAAGACCAAGGAGTCTCTCTGTTTGAAGAGCAGTTCATTTACAGTCAAATCAATCCTGCAATGTACAGGCTACTGTCAGCTTCATTAATTCAGTGCCTCAGGAGGTTCAATGAGGCAAATAGCATAGATGGATTTTTTAGAAGGCTGAATAATTTTATGACTAATAATATTTGCAGCTATGCATACTAAGATTAGAATAATTAGCTCTTGTGCTTAAGGGTATAAGCTGATTGCCTGTATTGGGGTCAGGAGCACATTTTTCCCTTACATAAAGCAATAGTATCATAGGTGCTTGAGGGTTGTTTTGTCCTTTCTCCAAAGCATCTGGTGCTGGCCATTGCCCGGGCCAGGATAGGCTGGACCAATGGTCTGATGCAGGATAATAAACACTTCATTCATGCATGGGGTTTGTATTGCATGCTCAGGGAGAGCACTATGGCTATGTCTACACTGGCAAGTTAGTTCGAATTAAGGAAGCTTAATTCGAGCTAACTAAAGCCATGGCTACACTAGGTTTTAATTAGTTTGAATTAAGGGCTTCCTTAATTCGAACTAATAACTTCGAATAGGGTATTATAAGTAAGGGTTAATTTGAACTAGTTAGTTTGAATTAACCAAATGTGGCCATGTTAGTTCGAACTGATTTCCTAGTTCAAACTAACCGGCCCATTGAAATAAATGGAGATTGCTAATTCGAACTAAGCAAGTGCCATGAGTTAATTCGAACTAACTAAAATTAGTTCGAATTAGTAAGTTCGAACTAATTTTAGTAAATATAGACATAGCCTATGTGTGGATAGAGGGTATAGGCTTAGAGCATGCAGTGCCTGCTCAGGGAGAACTCTTTGTTACATGGAGTGAAAGCACAAATATTGGTTACTAATTGAAATGAGCAAAACTCTGTGAGCTTGAACATGATCTGCGAGCCATGAGAGGCCTGTGTGAGTTTTGTTTAGCTCAATGATGGTTGGACAATTAGTGCTCAGCAAATAATTTTCAATAATTTATTTAATACATTTTGGAGTTTGCTTAGGGAACATTTATGACCAGAGCACAAACTTCTCAACATATTTGATGTTTGGTAAAATTGTTGTTTAGCTGTGATTGGTACAGGTTTTTGTTTCTGTATCCTGATTGGATAAGAATCACTTAGAATCAAGTTTCTGATCTCATGCTTATAGAAAGTGAATTAAAATTTTGGTTTTTTTCCTGAGAAATCAGAGGTAGGGCCTTAAACTGTGCTCCTTGCAAATGTTTGTGCAAAGGCCAATCACACAAATGCTTCAGGCAAGCAAACACAAAAGGAGCATCAAGATGACCAAAGCAAATTCATTTTCAAATTTGAATTAATATTGTGATTATTTTTTAAGTATTCAACTAAACGCTAATACTACACAACTGGTTACATAGAAGTAGGCAGCTGTGCAGTGTATAAGGTAATTGACCCCATGGTGGCTGGGGCACGAACATTATGTCCAATGAAGAGCGTAAAATACCTGGTTTGATTTTTCAGATTTCAGCCTGCAGCATTGGCAGTTAAAAACAAACAAACAACCCCACCCTCCTCCCCAACTTTTGACTTTGAAACTAAGCCAAATAGAGGTAGAAACAGTTCAGAGAGACTAACCATGGAACTGCTGGTGTTTTTGTAGTCTCAGATTTATATCTGCATTTTAATGTCTCTCAGGACATGATTAAAGTGAAGATATTGGGCTCCTGGGCAGGTGTTCTCACTGCACTTCCTCACCTGTTCGTCAGAGTCTATGCTGCACATACGTCTCTGGAGAGCCAAGCTGAGGTTTGCAGAGCCCATATTTTCCTGAGTACTGGTCCTACTGGTTGATCAGATTTAATGCAATCTCTTCTCAGGTGGAGGGCAGCACTTCCTACTTCCCAGAAAGTCAAATCCTAGCTCATAAATAACCCACATCACATTAGCATTGACTTTGAGAGGGTTTTTCCAAGGTAACGGTCAAGAATCAGTGCAACCTTTTAATTGCCATCACATTGAGCCATAGCAGCTGCTCTCAGAATCTTATAGAGAGGTTTAATTGGTGCTTTTTATTTTTGGATGGGAAAGTCCTGGGGGGCCAGGGAAAGTGGGAGGTTATAAACCATGCTTACGTGAAACCTATTCACTCACTGTTTTCTTGACTTCTGACCCCAGGGTGCAATGTGAGTCATTTAGTCTCATTGGTTTAATGAGCAGGAGAATTGGGCACAGAGAGGGAGGAGATAAGGGAGCATCTGCTGAGCTCTCTGAGGAGCTTTTGAATGTAGACTGGTTGGTGCATCATTTCCATGGAACTGGTGTGGTTAAACTGAGCTGGTAGTGAGTCGGGGGGCTTTGCTGGGTGAGAGTGCTCTGTAGACGCTCCTTTGAGTGAGGATGCTGGCCAGGTGCTATGCTGAGCAATGTCCTTCTCTTGAGTTAGAGTTTGGGTGCTCAGTTGGATGAGTGCTTTGAGTGAGGGCAGTGGCTGGTGGTGGCATTGAGCAGTGACAATGTCAGATGAGGGTGAACTGGGTAGGTGTTCTCTGCGAGAGAGAAGTCTGGGGGTATGCACAATATTGATTGAGGGGGGAGCTGTCTATTGGGAAGGGTAACTGACTAACTTCCAGGTTCACTAGAGCCCCTTCTACAAGTCCCTCATTTTGTTTGTTTATTTATTTATTTATTTATTTATACTGCTATAGCCCCCCCCAGTCACAGACCTCTTGCGCTAGGCACTGTACAAACACAACACAGAAATGGTCCCTGCCCCAAATGGCTTACAGTTTAAGTATAAGCCAAGAGACAACAGATAGATATAGAAAGATGGGGGAGAACAAATACCGATAGGATCCTGATTGCCCCATTTAGCCATAGTTTCCCAATGACCTCCAGTTGCACTTCTATCCCCTCATGCTGGGTATGCACTTCACAACAGGTAGTCCAGGATTTCCTGTATTCTTACCATGTTTGGGAAAGTAGCAGAAGGGACTGATTGTATTTCCCCTGCAAGCCACAGTCATTAAGAGGAGGTATGTAGATAGTATCTATGCCCCGAAACAGACCCCTGCAGTCAGTTTTTGGTCAGATAAGATGCTGGTCTAAGCCGTGAAGCAGCCAGTGAAACACCAGTCCTAGTTCACCTGGTTCAGTTGCTAACTTGGCTGGAAGTTTGGGCGCTAACTTTGCAGCCAGCAGGACACCTCAGGTTTGTGTGTGGACTTGCAAAACAGGATGGTTTACTAGGGGTGAGTGAAAGTGTAATGGCTGGATTTGGCAACCTGGCTGTCTGTTGTTATCCCTGCCAGAGACAGATCACTTACTGGCCTGAGACATGGAGATGACAGGGAAATGAGGGGACTGGCTATCATTTATTAATACTGCAGTGTTGAATTTCCTTTTGTCTCTGGAGGGCTCAGGCAGAACTTGCAGAGAGATGGTGAAAAAGGAGACAGAGCTCATATAGATACTTATTAAGACTCAACGAGGGAAAGGGCTTAGCAGAGATCTTGCTGTTACAGTGGAAGTCACAGAGCTAGGAAAAGAGAGGTGAGGTCACATGAGTTGGGCAGGTAAATAGACCCACTGAGAACTGGGGAGAATGGGAGTGTCAAAGAATGTTGGAGAATAACTGGGGATAGAAGAGAAGTTAAAGAGAAATGTGGAGAGAAACCAACAGGGGGATAGTGGTGTTGGGGAATGGGAGAGGGTAGCCAGCTAGTGTTCTGTACTGAAGTCTGGAGAAAACCCCCCTTTTTTTCCCACTTGAGTGCAGTCCTTCCAGTTTGTTAATAGCTTTATGATAATGTAGTACCTAGAGAGTCTCTCATTCTTTGGCATTTGTTAGTGAGCACTTATTTGTACTTGGAAATTTTTCTTCTTTCATCATTATCACAAACAGACCCTGCCCTTAAAGAAAAATCCTATAGAATTTAATAAAGAATCAGTTGAGCTCTATAGAAATGTTATAGGGTTCTACAGAACTTATTCTGAAAACATATAGAATTTAGTAGAGAATGAGGCCTTGTCTACATTATAAACATGGGTGAACAGAAGCCACCTTATGCCGAACTAGTAATGGATGCATCTTTGCTTCCTTTTCTCCAACCTAACTTGCCTGTAATGTCAACTTAATTACTTCACCTCCATAAGAGGCCTACTGCGTAATTCGATGTTGATGGGTTGACAGAGAGGTAGTATAGACACATAAGTCGACTGAATTGGCCTTCAGGAGGTGTCCCTTGATGCTCTGCTGTTACCACTCTGGAGATCATTTTAAATTCCCTTGCACGGCAGCCAGGTTCACAGAAAATATCCCCTTTCGTGTTAAAACCCTGGGAAATTTCAGATTCCCATTTCCTGTTTGATCAGTGTGGAACTGATCGTGGCAACTCAACACCTCAAACATACTCCATCCTGGAGTACACAGAAGGTGGTGGATCTTATTGGTCTCTGTGGAGAAGAGTCTGTGCAGGCACAACTTTGATCCAGCCAGAGAAACATAGATATCTACTAAAAGATCATGAGGGGAATGATGAAGAAAGGCTACAGCAAGGTCCTATAGGAGTGGCATGTGAAAATCAAAGAATTTGGGCAGGCAAACAGTCATTCTAGTTTTGCACCGCAGACACGCTGCTTCTATAGTGAGCTGCACGTGATTCTGAGTGGACCCCAATGCTACCACCAAACACAAGGCAGATACCTCCCAGTAGTCAAGTCTTGGGCCACCTCAGTCAACAATGATGAGGACATTCTGGATGAGGAAGAGGAGGAGAATGGGAGACAGGTGAGCAGGGGATCCATTCTCTCCATGGGCCAGGAACTGTTTTTAACCTTGGAGCAGTCCAGCAGCTTGCAGGACAGCATGGTGGCTGAGCATGATGCTAGGAAAGGCACCTCTGATGAATATGCATATTAATCAAACTGTAGGGATTACTTGCTCTCACATTTTATGTGTAATATGAAGAAAAAGTGAGGTGCAGTGGGTATCTGCTTCTTCAGTGGATGCTCTGGCTATGCAGAAGATGTCCCCTGGAAAAGACTGTTTATGTGCACAGGAATGACCTGGAAATCCTTCATGTAAATCTCCAGGAAATTTTCCTGGAGGTACTCTGCAATCCTTTGCATGTTTCGAGGGAGAGTTACACTTGTTTCTTCCACCTTTCCTGATCAGCCCACATTGATGTTGGTGATAAGCAGACCATAATCCACAGCACTTGCAACACCATTGAGAAATATTAATTTCATTGTATGTTCTCTGGTAAGGGGGTCTGGTGCCACAACAGGGATATGGTGCCATCTATTGCTGCACTGCAGTTCAGGAACTTCATCACAGCGAAACCATCCACAATGTCCTGCACATTGCCCAGAGTCACTACGTTTCTTAGCAGATGTTGATTAATGACCCTGCATACTTGGATCACACAGTGGATTTACCAACTCTGCTACTCTGCCAGTCAATGGGAATCAATTCAATCTGGTGTTGCAAACTTCCACAGAGCAATCGCCACTGGCTCTCCACTGTCAGAGCAGGGCTTATTTTAGTGTTGCTGTGCTTCAGGGCTGGGCAGAGCTCTGCACAACGTTTCTGAAAAGTGGCCTTCTGCATTCAAAAGTTCTGCAGCCACTGCGTGTCATCTCATAGCTGCAAAAGGACGTGATCCCACCACTCAGTGCTTATTTTCTGGGACCAGAAAGGGTGATCCTCTATTTTCAGCTGCTGAACCACCCCTAACAAGAACCTGTAAGTTTTTCATTCTTCGGCTTGCAGCAGGGCTGCTTGAATGACATCACAATGTTCTGTGTGGTGGCTCCTATCTCAGCTCTGGAAATATTGCAGGATAAGGCATGAGATATTTGTAATGTTCACAACTAGAGTGCAGAGTTGAATGGGATCCATGCTTCTGGGGCTATGCCATATGTGGGACTAAGCCAGGCTTTCAAAAAAAGGCATGAAAAAATTGGGGTTAATTTTCATTGATGTCATAGGAAAGAGGGAGGAAGGAAAATGCATCATCAGAGGCTGAAGCTCATTCCCATGTTCCCATTCCCCTCTACAAAGTTTTGCAAGCCCTTCCCAAACCCCTTGTGGCTAGTTGCACCATGTGACCCATGCTGTTACCAAATTTCCCCATCACTTTGAGGCCGCTCATTTATTAGGGTTATGTTCCTGGGCAGCTGGGTGTGGGGGGAGTTCTGTAAATCTATCAATGTATTGCTTGTGTCATTTGTCTGTCCGTATGGAGTTCTGCTTCTCCCTTCTGCAAGTCCCCTTCCAATGGAATTACTCTGCAGGACCTAGGTTTCCCATGGCTGGGTTCCTTCAGCTCCAGAATCATATGAACCGTTAAAACAACAAAGAAAATAAATCAGTTAGAAGTAAAAAGGCATCCTTTAAAAAGTGGAAGGTAAATCCTATTGAGGAAAATAGAAAGGAGCATAAACTCTGGCAAGTGAAGTATAAAATATATAATTAAGAAGGCCAAAAATAAATCAGAAGAACAGCTAGCTAAAGATTCCAAAAGTAACAGCAATTTTTTTTTTAAGTACATCAAAAGCAGGAAACTTGCTAAACAACCAGTGGGGCCCCTGGATAATCAAGATGCTAAAGGAGCACTCAAGGAAGATAAGGCTGTTGTGGAGAAACTCATTTAATTCTTTGCATTGGTCTTCATGGCTGAAGATGTGGGGGAAATTCCTAAATGTGAGCCATTCTTTTTAAATCTGAGGAACTATCCCAAATTGAGGTGTCATTAGAGGAGGTTTTCGGTAGGCTGAGGCTGGATATTAGGAAAAACTTTCTCACTAAGACGGTGGTGAAGCACTAGAATGGGTTACCTAGGGAGGTGGTGGAATCTCCATCTTTAGAAACATTTAAGGCCCGGTTAGACATAACCCTGGCTGGGATGATTTAATGGGAGTGGTCCTGCTTTTAGCAGGGGGTTGGACTAGATGACCTCATGAGGTCCTGTCCAACCATAAGATTCTATGATACATTAAACAGTAATAAGTCAGTAGGACCAGATGGTATCCATCCAAGAGTTCTGAAGGAACTCAAATGTTATGTTTTAATGCTTTGAACTCACATACATACCAGCATGTGACAAGAGACCTGGATCAAGAGGATGCAACTGATATTTGTCTCCACATATATATCTTGCCTCTTGGGCCCCCCACCTCCCGCCGCCCAGGAATGTAACCCTTCATTGAAGTTGCAAATTTGTCTGCTATTGGAAAATCAATGCGCTAAATGTCGCCAGTTACCTTAGTGGAATGGTAAACTAGTACATCTTTACTGCAATCGACTGAGTAGCATTAGTTCACACCACCTTGAAATTTAGCCCCAGACTATGCCCAGCAATTGACCCTTGCTGCATCTAGGCTGTCTGAATATTAGGTTTTCTTGTACAGACCTTTTTTCACATAAGATAGAGCTGCGAGCACCATTCATCATCAAAACAGATATACTGTGGAACTCCGTAATGACTTGTGTCTCAATTGTAAAATAAACTGATTCTGAGAAAATACCAACCTGCACATCTGATCTGGGGAATTAGGAAATAAGATGTGTAGTGTATACCTCTCATTGCCATCTATTACTAAGGGTGACTCGTTGAATAATCCTCAAAGCAGTGCAGAATGCATTTCAGAATATGGGTCAGTGTACATTGGCATAGTCCCTTTGAAGTTAATGGAGCTATGCCAGTTTACATCAGCAAAGCATCTGGCAGATAATTTTGTCTCAGCTTGCTAGACATGGGTGCACCCACATTCTGAACATTATTTTGTGACTTAGTTCACAGATAATGGGGTAGTCTAATTTCACCACTTGGGCTCTATGTTGGCTATTGTAAGTAGGCTGTAGTACTATAATCTGTGTATATTGCACAGTATAATAGGCAAGGCCCTGTGTACTCCACAGCAAGCTGGGCACAAATTCTACACCATTGCTGGGTCCCTTGCACTCTGAAAAGTTTGTGGCAGAGTTTAGAAATTTTTCATAAATGAAAAAGAAAAGGTTTTCATGAATAAATTAAGAACTTGAATTATACACTTAGCTCACTAGCCCTCATGGTATTTGTTTTGATAGTAAATTTAGTTTACTCAATGCTGTCCCCACATTTTCAGTGTTAAGTATGCTGCAGATTCTTGTATTGCTAACCATGTATGAAAGCTGTCAAGGGTGATGCTAGATGTTTTGACAGGTGGGCAGGGAGCAGTTGGCATACCTGGAACCTGAAAAGATCAAGATCAAGCAGGTAGGTTAGGATTTTGGGAGAACTATTGTAGCTATATGCTTCTGCTAAACCAAACAATAGTGAAATGGTCAACAATGTTGCCATTTTAGGGTGGGATATTTGACAACATCTATGGGACTTTGGGGTGCAAGTCCTAGTGCCTTTCAATAGGATGTGTGCTCCTAAGTCACTTAGGCAGTTTCCCACAGTTTAATTGTAAATGTTGGATTTCACAGTTACCAACCCATTGAAATGAGTGGGACAGTTCACTGCCCTCCCACAAATGCAGTTTGCCCCTCAGTGGTGAATGGACTTGCAAGGTACCTGTGGAATGTCCATGCACTGAACATGAATGGATTTAGCAAGCAATCACTCTCTAGACTGTAATGGACTATTTGTGGATGTTAGAAGGTTATGGTGTCACCTTCATCCTAGAAAGAATTGAAGCATAAGAATCTCTTGCTGTATAACAATATGTAGTATGTCAGTTACATTGTGCATTTATGGACAGTCAGCACTGAGGCCAAAATTCTGTTGTTTCCAACTAAGTGTACCTGCAGCTTCATGAGTGCATACCTGATTAACACTTCCAGGAACGATAATTAACAGTTTGTCCCATGAGGTTCACATGCAAAAGGTAATGAACAGGCCAGCTGACCTCTTGCTCCTTCAGCCTGGGCAGAATTAGTTAGAAATGGATATATTGACAGGGTGATTAATTTTGATAAGGGTTTATAAATTTCCCCTAATGGAAAAGTCTTGTGAAGCTGGCAGTGACCCTGCAAAGTTTTAATTCTGATGCTCTTGTACGAGGCACGGTGTGACAGTCTCTGGCCTGTGCGATGCAGTCAGTAGCAAGATGATAGTAATAATGGGCCATCATTTCCTCTGGCTTTAAGCACCTCCTGGGCTGGAAGCACATAATAAGAGACCCTCTTCATATGGAAAATTCCTGCAGAATTTAATAGAAAGTGATAACTTTATTATGGGTTTTTGGAACACCCTATGGAATTTAATAGAGAAGTATGTCACTTCTACGGAATGGATAAACTGCCTATAAAAAGGAGATAATTATCTATTGAATACTATAGATTTTAGGGTAATTTCTTTGGAATCTGATTAGGTTCATTCTTAGGAAGAACAATGCCATAAGTGTCTTTATAGGCAGGCTTGAGCCCTTGACAAGGACGCTAGGTGGAAGTTAGCCCAGCAGGAGGAGGAATAACAATATGAAAAAAGCTCATTTTTTGGCATTCTGAAGCCACTGAGTAAGAGCTTCATATACAGTTTCCTTTACATAATCATGTTCTTCCCTATGGCAACGCAGGGCTATGTAAATAAACCCAGGAAAGGGATCCCAGAATTCAATGTTTACCATGTGGTCCTTTCCACTATGGAATGTATGTACCCTCTGAAGCAGGGTATCAGAGGGGGGAGGGCAGACATTTCCTGGTTTGTGTGTGAGAATTATGATTATGTGCCCTCTTTCTGTTTCTGAGTTTGGAAGAGCTCTCGACTTCAAGCATGCTGTGTGTGAGAGAGATTATTATTATGTTTTAAGAAGATTAGTGCATAAAAACCTAGGATTTCCTATACCAAATCAAATCACTGGTCCAACTTGCATGGTTAGCCGCAGCCAGTGGCCAATAGCTGATGCTTCACAGGAAGAAGGAAATGCCTCAGATTCCACCTAGCCTTTGAGGCAATGTTTTACATGATGATGATTTGGGTAACAAGTTCCTTCCAAAGAGGTGGAGTTCAGAAGTGGATCCAGATTAGGTTTAGGTTGGCACTTTGGGTTCATATTTGGTGGGGTCAAAATCTCAGGAGATATTTCCATAAAATTTCAGGCATCCTCAGCTGATGTAATGAGATTCTTATTGACTTATGCTGAAATATTCTTGAGAGTGTCTGGCCACATTCGAACCCAACCAGAAAACAGTCTCCTTCTAGTTTGAATTTGGAAGCTAAACCATAGAGGTGAGTTTGGATCCAGCAGTTTGAATTCAAGAGAGGCATGAATTTTATGACCTGATTCAAAGCCAATTAAAATTAATGGAGAGACTCATATTGGCTTCAATAGACTTTGAATCGAACTGTTAATCCATCTCTAATTAATACACATAAAATAATGTTGACACCAAAGCAGTGCATCAGGATACCCCACTATTAACTTCTCTCCACTATGAGAAGCAACTGTTCTTTGAAATTATCTGATTTCTGTTATGGGATGGCGCCATGCAGTGCGGTGTGTGAATAGTTACTTTAAAAGCTAACTTCCTGATTTTCTAATTTTTTTTTTGTACCAGTAATTGTCTTGAAAGGTGTCCTTAACTCTGTATTTCCTGCCAATGTTTTCTAGTGTATGGGTTTTGGGAATTAAATTATCTCATTCTGGGAGAGTACGAGGAGCACAGGACACTACTGTGTGCCAGCAACGTTAATTTCATGTTAACATTATTTTGCTTGTGAATTAGCCAGTTTTTAACCTTTGACAATATTTCCCCTTGAATATTTATCTCTTCAGTAACAGGCTTATAAGAGGGTCCTTATTAAAAGCTTTGTACAAATCCAAGTAAACCGGGTCAGCTGGGTTAATGTTCTCTATTAACTTTTCCAAAGCGCTGTCATTAAGTTAGAGAGGAACAGTTTCCCCCCACATAAGCTGTTCTGGTTTTACCCTATCAGGTTCTACTTCTCTGAGGGTTATCCTCATCTATCTTTCCTGACTTTGGGAAACAGTTGCTGTTTAATATTTCATTTCCTCCTCGGTATCTCTGCTATTTCACAGTTGATCTCCTTGAGAGCTCCCAGATAAGAATCATCTGGTCCCACGTATTGAAAGTCTCAAGTTTCTTCTTAACTTCCTTCTTCAAGACTTTGGTCTATGTCAGGGTAGCATTCCTGTTTTCCCATACAGAGTGCCCTCATGAGATGAATTTCCTCATCACCTTCAGTGATACTAAGTGAGGAAAATAGTTTAGGTTTGAAAGGAATAGATTTTAATCTGTAAACGTCAATAAACGCCCCTTACATCATAAGCACACAAATTGACGAGTTTACAGCTAAGTAAGAAAAATGCTCCTTGATACTTTATTAAAGTTTGATTTAAGGATATTTACATCATAGATATTTGACATGTGATGTTACAATTTATTTTAATGGTTATCAAACTTTATATGTTTGAATGCCAATGTCTACTGTTATTAAATAATTACTGTCTGATATCCCCAGTGTCTGCCCCCCATAATTTTCCTCAACTGTGAAAATTTAAATTGATAAAAATTGAAAAATGCTTAAATATAAACATTGATATGATGCATTGAAGTTATAGAAAAAAAATCTAATTGTGCCAAGCCGAAGAATAACCTATTTAAACCCCAAGAAACTCCTTACCCTCTATAATTTCCCCTTTGCTCCTCAGCCTGCTAAAGCTGTGGAGACACAGAGCCTTCTCACATCTTCAGAGTGATTGTGTTCCTAAAACCAAGAATATGTGTCCTGTTCTCAGGTCCTGACCATGTCAGTTGCACAAAAAATTCCTTCCTTGCCCTTCATTGAAAGACATTCCAAGTTTTTATTCAGAACGAGTGGAGGGTGGCAAGGAAAGTGAAGGAGGGATTGCTTGGGATGGAAAGAAGGGAGTGGTAACCTTTTTCTCTCCCTTCTTCCCTGGTTGCTAAAAGTTTCTCATTCCCACCTGCCTGATCCCAACAGAACCCTGCTCTCCCCACACCCTGATAGCGGTTCCATTTTTTTATTTTGATAAACCAGTCACCTTACATGTATTTTGAAAAAAAATTTCTCCTCAGCTGGAGAGCACAGTGCCCAGTTCTAGGCACCTCATTTTAGGAGAAATGTAAACAAACTGGAGAGCAACAAAAATGATAAAGGTTTAGAAAACCTGACCTATGAGAAAAGGTTTTTAAAAATTGGGTATGTTTAGTCTTGAGGAAAAAAAATAAAGACTGAGTGGGGCTTCTGATAACAATCTTCAGTTACATTAAGACAGGTGTTTTTAAACTTCTTTTGCTGGGACCCCTTTTGAAAATATTTCAGGCTGTGAAGACCCTCCCCCCCAAAAAAGTGATGACCCCCCCCATGCTATACCACCCATTCCCATATGTCATGCCACTCTTACTTCTGCACTGCTGTTGGTGGTGGCATTTTTTTCAAAGCACCTGGCTGGCCAGCAGCTGCTGCTCTCTGGTCACCCTGCTCAGGAGGGCTCTGGCTGTCAGCCATGCACAGGGGCCAGCAGCTCATGACCCCTGCATAATAACCTTGTGACCCCTTGAGTGGTCCCAACCCCCAGATTGAGAACCCCCATTTTAAGGGCTGTGATAAATTGTTCTTAATGTCCACTGAATGTAGGATAAGATGTAGTGGACTTAATCTGCCAGAGAGATGTAGGTTACATATTAGGAAGAACTTTCAAATGATAAGGATAGTTATTCTCTGGAACAGATTTCCAAGGGAGGTTGTAGAATCCCCATCATTGGTGATTTTTAGAACAAGTTGGTCAAACATCTATCAGGGACGGTCTAGGATTATTTGGTCCTGTCTGAGCATAAGGGGCTGGATTTGATGACTTCTCAAGATCCCTTTCAGACCTACATTTTTATGATTCATTTATTCTTTTAGGCTGGGATTTTCAAGAGGGCCCTGTCACAGGGTGACTGATCCCTTCAAGATGGATCATGGCTATTGCACTTGTGTTGGGTCAGCTGATCCCAGTTAGTTTTAAAAATGGTTACCTGGGGTGGCTGGGGGAGAAACCCAGTGAGACAGAGAGATGTGGTGCATTAGAACTAAAAGAACTAGCAGTGGGTGGAAGTCCCCTGGGAGAGGCTGCCTGTCAGAGTCCCCTGGGAAGGGAGGCGGGATGAACCTGCTACAGATGGGAGAAAAGGTTTCCAGGAAGAAAGCCCTAGGTCAAGGTCGAAAGATAAGAAGAGCAGTTTTAAAAAATTCCTTCAGTAACCAAATGTTTTGAGAGCTGCAATGGGTGTAGCCTCCTTGTGGGGGGACCTGGGCCAGGGTTCCCTGGTTAGGGGCAGGGAGTCTGGAATCAGGAGTGGGCCCCCCAAAAGGTCCCCCAGTGGCAGGGGAGCCTGGAGCCTGTCATGGGCCACCTGCAGGGTCCCCTGGTGGCAGAAGCGGGGCTGGAGCTCAGAGCTGCAAGGGGGCGGCCAAAGAGCCACAGGCTGCAGACCCCTGGTCTAGGCGGTTGTGCTGAGCGCACAGAGCTTGGAAGATTCTAGCAGGTAAAGCAGAACATTCGCTCACAGCTCTAGCCCATGATGAGCTGAGGAACAGATTTTGTTAATTGTGTTTATGTTGGGAAATTTAAACTGCCTGGAAAAAGATTCTCGGTGTGGCACTTGGTCTTTTGTGAGCTGGGGAGAAGGCTAGCTTATTGCAGCCTTAAAGAGTTATTTTAAGCTATATATATTCTTATACTAGGAGTTAGCTGCCTAATGTCTTTTGAAAATGCCAGCCTAAACACTTTGGGTTATTTTTTAATTTGTCACCTTTTCTCTGTTTGCATTGAATTTCCCTGGTGGCTTTACATAATACGGGATTCAGTTTTGTTTAAAAACAGAGAAATTCCCATGTTGCTCCAGGCAGGTTTTACTTTCCCTTTTGGTTTTCTTTTTTCCTCAGAGCTACACAAACCATTTACATTTCTTATTGAAACTGAATGCCAATTATAGTGATGGGGATAATAGTATGATGTTCTTACACGTTCAGTGGGTTTCACATTTACATATGCTACTTTGTCCTTCCATCTCCCAGTAAGCATTTCCTCCTAGTTTTGGCTTCTACTTCTTACTGTGAAATTCACCTGTGTGGAGAGGTGCTGCTGGTTTGGAGATTTAAGTGGTTCAAGGCCCTTTTGCATAGGGATGAATTTCGCCCTTAAAGTTACTCTCTTGGGAGAGAGGCTTCTCTTAGGAATGCTATTAACCTTCCTGTGCAGTGCTCACTGGTATGTAATGGAACTGTGACTGACTGCTGTGCTCCTCTGGCGTGCTTCCTCTACCTTAGATACTTGTATGGCCTCCATCACTGGAGTACTTGAGTGCCTCATGAAGCACCATGTTAAGAAACTCGATCAATTCCTTATGTGCTGACTTTGGTCTGTTTGCAGGGTTAAATAGTGGGACATGATTCCTGACATCAAAATCCTTAGTCATTGTCAGATGTCTGACATTCAAAGCATGTTCATAAAAGCTCAGCTCATTCGTATATCCAACTTGAGAATGCCCAAGGCCATGTTTTATGGTCAGCTAAGTAAGGCACCCAGTTTCCTGGTGGTTGGTACAAATCATATAAAGACACAGTGAAGTCAAACCTGAGAGGACGTCAGATTGACCCCAGCCATTAGGAGATAACTCATGACAGGAGAGATTTGTCTCATCACTATTAACTGCTTTGAAGCAAGGCACATTAACACCTTACATGAAAAATGTGAGCAGTGCGGAGTAAGAATACCACAGCCTCCAAGGGTCATGGATAATCTTATCTGTCCCACATGTAACTGTGTTTGCAGGTCTTGCGTTAGTCTGACCTTGTAAATACATGTTGTCCCACAAAGTTTCCTGAACCCTCATATGTGGACATCAGCCTCATGTCTCAGAATCTTTACCACATTTATCCTCACAATACCTCTTTAAGGTAACCACGAACTATAATCTCTATTTTATAATTTGGGAACTGAGTCACAGACACTAAGGGAATTTTTTACTAAAGGTAATAGAGCTGGAGTTGAATGAAGATCTTTTACAGCCCAGGATAGGGGCCTAACCACTGGACCCTCCTTCCTCTCCTTTCCAAAGTAATGCAATCTCTATGCCATAGAGTCTATGATATACTAGCAGAAGCGTCATCCTACCTGGAGAACACTCTGGAATGTAACTCTGGAGCTATTGCTGCCTGCATATAGTTTTTAAAAAGCTTTTTGTTGTTGTGGTTGTTGTTCACCTTTATTCCTGTGTGCAGTACCCTGATCTGATTTCAGTAATATTTTGGTTTCACCTTAAGAATGGAAGGACCCTACAGACTCGCAGGCACTGGGATCCTGCAAACTCGCAAGCAATGTACCAGACCTGGGAATGCAGGCATTTGAACTCAGTTGAATGTAGGGATTTGTGGTTTTTGCACAAATGCAAACTGTTTACAGCTTTGTGATCAATGCATGTGTAAGACCAAGAAGGGGATTGCAGAATCCTGTGCACACCAGAAATGGGAGGGTTTTGCTGCTCTCCTCATAGTCCAGCATATTTTGCAACTTCCTTAATCTCTTTAAACATATGTCACTCTGATTCTGATCTGTGGGCATGGATTCACTCCTTTATGTCTGTAGTTTTTATTAATTGGAATTTGTAACCCACGTAGAATCCATCTCATGGCCATCACCACAGTATCTCTGGTCTCATTTATGTATAAAATGTTTCCTCTCTCTTCATGGCATAATTTAATCTTCACCCACAGAATAAAGCCAGAAATCAGTGACTATCTTTTCCGTATCATTCCACCACGTCTCTTAGTATTCATGTTTTTTCAGTGGCAGCTGTGTTTTCAGTATGGGAGCTAGAGTTTACATCCTTGATGAAAAGCTAGATGGAGCCTGTGTCTCGGAGAGTGTGATTGGGAAGGCCACAAGGATCCATGACAAATACCTGCAAGGGATAAAAACCCTGCAAGGGGGACAATCTGGATCAGTCTCCAGTTTCATTAGGATTCTCTCTGTAATCCTTCTCCATCCATAACTTATGCTCCTTGTGCTCTTCCCCTACCTGGTCTTCTTTCTGCTACAATTACAGCCATGTTAGGGAACTTAGTTACACTAGATAAGCTTTGATTTTTGTCTGTGTAGGTCAGATCACATCATGTTGTAGCTGAGTGAAGGGCATTGTGCTATAACCCTAAAGGTTAACTTGGCTATAATGCAATTTGTTCAGGTCTACACATAGAAATCTAACTTTGTTGTAACATGGCTAGTACAGAACCATGTTGTAACTGGGTTTCCTAATATGTTTGTAATGGCAGTGAAGACAGGGACCAATGTATCTTCTCCCTGAAACCTTTCCTCATTCTGTGTGACACTCATTGGGAGGTGTGTTTAGGAACCCATTGTTGGAACAGTGTGGAAAAAGAGTAGAGAAAGTCAGAAAGGATATGGGGTAAATCCATTAAAGACAAAGTTAAAGCCTTGGTACAGCGATGTTGGGAAACCCATATTCAGTAAATGGTTATGAAGACAGAAGCCCCTTTTTACCCTAGAACTAAGCAGTCCTTCCAGTGAAAGCATTCAGTTTGTGTTGAGTGGCTGCACGTATTGGGCCTCGCTTACAGACTGTTGGAGGATAAAGCTGCTGGTGCAGTGGTCTTCTCCTTTTATAAGCCTTGTCTGGTCCCCCCCCCTTTTTTTTTACCCTGTCCCCATGGGCAGCAGGTGAACCCCTCCACTAGGGGAGGTTAGCCCATGGCCCCGCCTCTTCCACCTGAGGCCATGCCCCTCCTTCACTGCTGCCTGAATCTGATCTTCCCTTCCCCTCACCACAGCTGGGGGAGCCCCAGTTCCCAGCCAGGTGGGGCTCCAGCCACTCTAGAGCACCAGCCAGGCAGCCCCAGTGCTGGGCAACCCCAGCTGTCCCTAGTCCCAGCCAGGCAGTCCAAGCCCCGGGTAGCCCGAAGTTCCAGATCAACAGTTGGCTCACCCCCTTCCAGCCCACCTGGTTCGGAAGAGACTGAGCAAGGGTGGGAAGAGCAAGATGCAGCAAGAGAGGGAAGAACCTCGGGGTGGAGAATGCGTGGGCCACATCTGGGTGTTTGGGAAGGCTAAGCCTTCCCCTGCCCATAATATCCAACTCCCATGCCTGTCCCTGTAACATGAAATAGTGTGGGAGACTAAACTCAAAAGGAAATGCTTCCAAATGGTCTGAGGATGGTCTAGGTATACTTAATCCTCCTTCAGAGCAGAGGGATGGACTAGACTTGTCAAGGTCCCTTCCAGCCCTTCACTTCAATGATTGTATACCCCATGTGAAACCAGTCTATGGATTTTGCTCTCTCAGGATGCTGGTGAGTCAAATAATTTATCACAATTACAAAGGGCGTGGATAATTCATGGGCATTAATAACATTGCCAGTAACAGTACAAACGGAGTCAAATCTCATCCCTTAGAGTGTAAGCGGATCATCGGAGGGCGTGGCGATAGGGTCTAAGACTTTCCCCTGTCCAAGTGCCCAGGTGCGTTATGGGGCTAATTGAAACATCAGTGTTGTCTCGGGCCACTGGCAGGACAATGGATTATGGACCTAATGTTTGTATAGATATTGTAGCTCCTGTCATGTTCCTAACCTGAAATCCGATAGCTTCCAGTGTGTCATGTTTGTTTATTTTGGCTCTTGGACTGTTTGATCTTTAGGAAGGTTTAAGCTAAATTGCTCAGCTGGAGTACCTGCTTTCTTTCTTTCTTTCTTTCTTTCTTTCTTTCTTTCTTTCTTGTTTGCTGAGCATGCCATTTTCCAATAGACTGGCTTGTCATGAGGGAAATAACAGTCATAGATGTGTGAGCGAGAGCCTAGGCTCTAACCAGATCTAGTATAAGGAGAGGGGCACCCTCTTTTCTCTTATACCCTGATGTTAGGGTTCTTTGTATTCCCTAACTCTTTTTCTCATCCCTTGGCTTGTAGGCTACATCCATTTTCTGATGGGCTTGCACCCAATGTGTAAACCTTTTAATTGCACCCCTTCTCTATTTGGCTCAGGGTACAGGGTAGGGGTGCAGATCAGTTTGTGAACTGTGGCTACTGGCTTGGAAGTAGGGTATCAGAAGGTGAAATTAGTTGTTATTAGTGCAGGGCTTCTCTTTAGTACAAGGACTCAAGAAACCTCAGCCATTCATGTTTCAGCTCCCACACCACCCAGTGAGACCAAGAGGTATTTACTCATCACACAGCATCATCCTTTGGCAGCCAGACTGCAGAGGGTCATGCACAAGGTCCAGTTCCACCCTTTTGTTCTTGTTGGGGTCTTTGCAAATTACGAAGCTGGCTGTGCATTATTGGTGGGCTCATGTGTGCCTACACTGGTATGTCCTCACCTCCCTTTGCATTCTCTTTGCTGCATTCTGCCTGCTATATCACTGGTCCTGCAATATGTCACATCTCGTAATGGAGGAGGAAAAGACTAAAATGCTGGAAGCCACAGCCTGGTACCACTGCTACTTAGATGGCTGGTCTGACATTGGAATACTTTACTCCAGCTGAGGCCTACACTAATAATAGTGCCAATGGCTCCATTATTTCCCCTAGAGTGTCCACTCAGTGCATCTTCCCAGGGCCATCCCTAGAGTTTGCGGGGCATGGGGCAAACCTCATTGTATGGGCCCCTTCCTGGCTTCTCCCCAGTCCAGGAGGCAGGCTGCAGCCACCCACTTCCTGCCTGGTCCCTTCTCTCAACAAGGAGATGGGCCGCAGCCGCCTGCCCAGTCTGGCATGAAGCGAGGGCCAGAGCAGTTGTCCCAATTTGCCGTAGGTCTTCCTGCATGAGCCAGTAGCAATTTAAAACATAGAGGGCTTGGTCCTTCAGGCACTCTGAGCCCAGAGCTCCCTGCCCACATCAGTGGGGTGATATTTGTGTCATCCTGTGGGATAGCAGAGCCCCAAATTGCTCCCTCTTTGTCTCTCTGGCTACATCTACACTACTTGCTAGGGGTGTGATTTCCTTGCTCATGTACACACACTTGCACTAGCGCTCATTAAGCTAGGGGGAGTATAAATTGCAGTGTAGCATGGATGGAGGTAGCAGAAACAGAGCTAAGCTATGCCAAGTATGTACCCACCAGCAAGTGTGCAGGCATAGGAATTGCACACCTAGCTCATAATATAGACAGAATATCTGCTTCTGTCTTTTCTGTTTGTGCCTGCTAGGTGATCCTAGGGACACATGTTAAGATAGGAACAGCCTTAATTATAGGACCAGCTAGAGGAATAAATACTCAAATAATTAAAGTGACTGGTGCTCTCGGGTACTTATTGATCTTTAAAGACACAAAGCATCCTCATCCCCACACGTTGCCTGTTAACCTGCATCTGTAGCTCTTTGGTTGAATTTGTGGAATCAAGTCATTGACTTATTGACCCTCAGTAAACAGGCTATGAGCGCTGAGGTGTTTGCATACATGCACACCCTGGCTGTGCACACATCACCCTGCTTCCTCCCCACGGGATCAGCTAACCCACTAACCTCTTCGCCCACAGCATATGCATTTCTCTAGTACATCCTCCTCTCTCCTTCGCAGCCTTCTTGACTCTCAGGGATGACGCAGGACAGCAAATGCATGGGCCACCCATCACATTTACAGGGATTGCTGTGGCTCTGTCTCTTTCCTGCTGTCTCTGAGTGCAACCCTTCAGGTGTCAGGCCTGGACCTTTACCTCTCCTAGGACACGCAGTTCCCCCATGTTTACGCTTGGCCCTGGGTTACAATACCCTGTGTGTCAGCTGTACTCCTCAAGTAGGTCTGGCTGTGTTTGGGCATCTACAGCTCTTCTCTTCAGGAGTTTGAGCAGTGCTCTTCAGTGACAAACCACCTTTTTAAAACCAAAAGATTCATTTTTGCAGTAGGAACAAACAGTCAAGGCAAGTCTATCCAATGTAAAGGCTGAGGGTCACCTGACCTCCTCTGTCTCCTACCTCCTCTCTGTCTTACTATATGTCTTACTGGTTCCTCAAACACCTACTGCCTCTGCCTGTGAGAGGATTCATTTTATCCCTCCAAAAGTTGTATTCTTCTGTGTTCTCAGGCTTTTTCCTGTCCTGGTCCAATCATGTTTTGTAGGTTGGCTAGTGAGGAAGGCAAAATCATCAAAGCTAATAGCCCAAGCATTGCCTTTTAACTCTATACTGAGAGGTGGCTATGTTGAGCCAGTCTTTTCCTTCCTGCCCATTTTTCCAGACAAACTCCTTTTGAATTAAAGCAACACAGAAAACACCTCAATAACTAGGTCAAGATATCTTGCATTCATAAAGTACAGAGCTTTTCCACATCCATCACATTTCCTCACTCTGATAGTCATGAGAAAAGGGATTGAGCACAGCCACAAAATTGTCCTCCCTGTCCCTCGTGCAGGAATGAGCCTGCGGAGCTGGTGCCTGGATACCATGGCATATGCTGGATAAAATGGCATATCGTTGGGTAGATATTCTATGCCATTGAAGCAGCTGGACTTGGCAAATCTCGCTGGGGGTTACAGTCAACATCTGTGACTCCATCCATACCACTGTGTCAAACCTGTCTTTCCTCTTCTGTCTGTTTTACATCTTTCTCACCCACCATGCCTCCCTCCTCCCATTTCTCCAAGAACACTGGGGGGAAAATCAGTTTCTTTTCCAAAGTGCCCAGGGAAATCCCAAGGGAAAGCCTGGCTCTTTTGAGGTAAAACTGGGAAATCAAAGGTAAGATCTAGAGCTTTCTCCAAGGAAGGAGGGGAGAGGGATTTTGATTTCATTATTTTCTCAAAGTCACTTCACAGACATTTCCCACTGCCTGCGGTCTTAGCCACAGAAATACAAATTACACAGCAAGGAAGTCTCTTATGATTGCTTTGTCTCTGTTTCCAGGTTTTGCTGGTGTATTAGCCAAATATTTGTACAGTGCTAAGAACTGGCCACTCCTCTTCCTTCGTCATCTCTGAGGCCATCTGCTGATGCTAGGAAGACATTGGCAGCTGGTGCTCATTTTAAGCTGGATTTCTGTATTTATTATGGAAATTTGGTTTGGTGCTAACTGTACTTAGGTGTATATATATATATATATATATATATATATATATATATATATATATATTCAATTGCTCCACTGGATCAGGCCACTGGTCCACCCAGTCCAGTAGTCTGTCTCCAGCAGAGGCTAATTCCAGATGCTTTATCTCCATGACATCTGAGCACTTTTTAAGAGTGGTTAAAGAGTGATCTGAGCACTTTTTAAGGGTGGTTATACCTTTAAGTTTAATTCTGTATTGTGTAAAATATACCATTCCCTTTTATCAGTAATAAATGTCATCTTTCACCTGTATACCTGCATCTTATCTGTTTCCTCTTTAATCTTAACAGTCCTGTTCTTTTCACTCTTTTTCTATGTAAGATGCAGCCAAACTGATAAAACTGATAAAACAAACCAAAAAGATAATCATCACTGAATTCATACTGTGAGCCAGAAGAATCATTCAAGCCATGATAACAGACCAGACCATTTGTTCATCTAGAGAGAGTTCAGAATCAGTAGCCAATGACTGCTCCTTCAGAGTAAAGTGAAAATACCCGTAATGATGAAACTAGACAATCATACATTGTTTTACATGGGAAGGGGATAATTCCTTCCTGACTTCTTTGCTGGTCAGTCAGTGCCTTGAAACATGACATTTGATTAACTAAACTATCTGCATAACTGGAAAAGTTATGCAGTTAGGTTGCATAGCTGGAAAGATTTTTCATTGTCATTAGATTAACCAGACAGTATTTGACCTGGTAAATTTCTGCAAGAGCAAGTTCCACAGGTTAACAATGCACAGTGTGAAATATTATTCCTACGCATGGACCAAAACTAGATCAGAATTTTGCGGGATGACATTTGGACTTCAAACGTAGATCTGAATTTTACAGTTGAATTTTATTGGACTAAACTTGGACTTCAGATCCAGACATGCCTAAACTTTGGGGAATGTGAAATCCCAAACTGAATCTGATTTTTGTTTTCTTGGGTTCATCTCTGATTATTTCCTTCCTTTTGTTCTAAATTTCCTGCCTTTTAATTTCACTGAGTGACCCCCTTGTTCTCACAATTTAGTGGGCAGGGTAAAGAAGAGGAAATAATGAGACTTCTCTCTACCCTTTGTGATTATAACAGCTCATTCAGGTTTCCTAGTTCAACCTTCATTCCAAGCTGAAGGGTCAGAGCAGAGCCCATATCAGTTGTCCTAGCAGGCCAGATAACTGCCAAAGCAAAGATAACACTGACCCCCAGACGTAGAGAAGAGCTCAGTGTAAGCTTGGAAGCCTGTCGCACTCACCAACAGAGGCTGGTCCAATAAAAGATGTTCTCTCAGTTAGCTTGTCTTGCTAAAGCAAGGACGAGGCATTTACCAGACCTGAAATCCCCTAGTACGAACATAAGACCAACCATACTGGCTCATACCAATCTAGTCCAGGATCCCGTCTCTCAACAATGGCCAAATGCCAGGTCTTTCAGAGGGAATGAACAGACCAGGTGATCATCAAGTGATCCCTTCTCCATCGTCCATTCCCAGCTTCTGGCAAACAGTTACCCAAGACCAAGAAATAGTGCTCTTCCTCAGCATCCTCATCAGAACAGATATTTCTGAGGAGCACGGCTAATAAAGCCAGGGACTAGCTCAGATGGACTTCAGAGCTGGCATCTTGGAACACACATAAATTAGCATAGGCAAGTTTCCGGAAAGGAAGTGTGGCTTATGCTGAAGACTGTGCTCTGATTGGTTACTCAGAGGGCCCGATTCTGCTTTTGTTTAACCCAGGGTAGATCGGAGGTTATCTCATTGACTTTAGGGGTTTGCAGTGGTACAAGTCGGTTCTGCTCAGGTTTGCGGCAGGATACCTGGTGTGTTTGGGGTGACTAGGGCCCTTTTCCTGTACCGAATGCAGTTAAATCGGAAACTGAAAATTAACCACTAAAATCCTGGCATTATTAATCATTTCACTGCTAATAATGTAGTCACTGCAGCTGAATATCCCCATCGGTGTCTGTCATCAGTTATTTGGGAATTCTTGCAGGAAAGATTTGCATATAGTTATTAATTTGCATATAGCAGCATATTTGGCCTAATAGTCTTTTGATTAATGGAATGATGGAGACTCTTCTTATTGCCTTACCCTCACTTCTGCATTATTGTCATCTAAAAGCACTGGCCTTCCATGGCATGGTTTATGGGATTTTGTGAGGTTTCTAGGAAGAACTTAGGCTAATGGCAACAAAGAAAGTTCAAATTAGTTCACTAATACGTATTGTTGAAGAACACTCCTTTTGTTTTGCGACAGCACCTGGGATTAACTCCCAGAACAACGGCATTTTCCAGAGTAGCACCACAAAGAATTGTTGAGAGAGAGAAATAGACTTTATAACACCAAGGTTCACATTGCAACCCTAGGGCCTTATCTGGAAGTCAAAATAACTGGAGCCCTGTTGGTTTTAATGGGTGCATCTACACTTGAAAATTAAGTTGACTTAAGCTTGCTCCCTTCTCCCCCGGACCGCTCAGGGGCTTGCTGCCCCGGAGAGAACCAGCCCCGTGCGGGGCTGGCTCTCCCTGGACCAAACAAGTTGACTTAGAGAGTGCAGTGTAGACTCTCTAAGTCGACTTAATAAGGTCGACTTAAAGTCGACTTATTAAAGTTGACTTTTTTAAGTCAACCTTGATTCCCCAGTGTAGACATAGCCAATGAGAGTTGCTCAAATCCTGTGGCAGATGAATAAGGCCCAAGAGTTTTATTCCCAGCTCTGCCTCTGATTTGTTGTGTGATGCAATTGCCCTGTGTCTCAGTTTCCCCATGTGTGAAATGAGGATAACACTCCCCTACCTCACAAGGGCTTGTGAGACTGTAATGCTTGCTGGCTAGAGAGGCTTGTGGCCAGTCCAGAGCAGTAGCCAAGTGTGCACCAGTGTTCAGGTAGCCAGCAGGTCAATCCATAGAAAAGTAGCCTGGGGCAATAGTTGGAGGTCTTGCAGGGGTCAGTAACAAGAAGATCCAATCCAAGGGGCTTGGAATGTGAGGTCACGCAAGGCAGGCTTAGGCGAGGCAGCAGGGCAAGGCGGTCTGAAGAGCAACCAGCAGGCAACAGCTCAGACAGCTTCCTCCTGCTGTTGGGGGTTTTATATAGTCCAGGTGCCCAATGAGAGTGCTGCCTGTCCGTCTTGTCAGGCCTGTGGGCACGGCTGCTGTGGGCCAATAAGCTGTTAGTGCTAAGGGTGTTGGCTAGGGCCGGGGCACCAGTTCTATAGATCACCATGGTTCAGCAGCTAAGGAAGCCGCCTAAGGAGCTGTTGGGCCTGGCTTCAGTAGCAGGATCCTGACAGACTTGAGTTGCTAACTTTCTGTGCAACACTTTCAGGACTTTGCAGGAAAGGTGCTGGACTAAGGCAACGCAGTAGATGTATCATTGCCTGGCCAGGCTGAGTATTTCTAGGGAAGAGGGAGACTTAGGCTCCCATTATTGTAAAACCCCAGAAGGAAACAGTGCAATTTGCACTTAACACTGTTGTTTCTTCTTTTTCTTTGTGGTGGGTTTTAACACCTTTTTCCCCTTCCTCTTTGCAGGATACGGGAGTTGGAGGGAACTGGCTAAAGCCCTGGCAAATAGGAACATCCCAGCTGTCAACCCAGACCTCCACTTTTACTATCCCCAGAAGCCAGGATACCAGGTAAGGGGACTTAAGGTTTTTTTTAAACATCCAGGGGGCAAAGCCTTCTAGATCTGCATGGCAAATCTCAGCTCCTATGATCATCTCTCTGTACATGCAGGCCAAATTATGATCTCAGTTATACCCGGTCTCAGTTACACCAGAGTAAATACAGAACAACTTCACTATAGTCAGTGGAGTTACACTGGATTTACATCAGCACAAGGAGATCAAAATCTGGCCCTATCTGTGGCATAAGAAGGTATAACTAAGAATGATGAGATGAAATTAAGAAAAGGAGAATTTAGGCTAAAGGCTGGAGAAAAGCTCATAACGAATGGTGAGATGCATCCCGTTGAGGGATAATCTTCCAAAGGAACTGGTCAGAGATTGGACAAACACAGGAGAATAAATCAGGGCTGGATTAATGCAGGGAATATAGGGGCTGAAGCCCTGGGCCCTGTGCTGAAGCCCTGGGCCCTGGCCTAAATGGGGGGACTGAGCTACAGCCCCTAAGGCTCCTGCCTGATCCAGTCCCCCTTCTCTGCCACCCCACTCAGCGCCCGTGGGGCTTGGGGGAGCGCTGGGAGGGCCCCTGCCCTGCTGGCGGTGGGAAGAGGGGGGGAGTGGGGAAGGGTGGAGCGGCAGGGCCCTGGGACCAAAGGCCAAGCTCTGTGCTCCTGCCCCACCCCTGGGCCAGCTGGTCTGCCCCCAGTGTCAGGGTGAGGGGGGACCGGCACCTGTTTGCTCCACCCAGAGGGGTGGGGCCAGGGGATGCACAGTGCAGTCTTGGCAGAGCCTTCCAGGGCCCATGGTCCTGGTGGGCTACACTGGTGGCCATGTCACACACCAGTCGGTCCCACCTCCAGGGACAGACTGGCCGGAGTGGGGCCCAGGCAGTCCCCCCCGCCCCCAGCGATGGCCTGCCCACAGGCTGCCATGGTGGGGGGCCAGGACCCCATGCAGGGACCCTGCAGTGGAGCGGGTGGGGCCCCAGGACAGTGCGGTGGGAGTGAGGCCCATGGTGGAGGGTAGCCCAGGTCTGCAAGGCTGGTTAATCCAGCCCTGGAATAAATAGATGTGAACAATTAATTTACAGCTCAAAGTTTGTGAAAGGGACAGAGGGAGTTATTAGGATGTCTTGGGTCCTCCAGCTGAGGTGAAGGCAAATAGAGACTAGATTAGTGCAGACCAGTATATGTAGAAATGTTATTGGAGAGAAGCAGACCCTGGTGTCAGAACAGACTCAGACTCATGTACTTCGGTCACATTGGGCAAAAAGATGGAAATAACCTCGAGAAAGCTATTATGGAAGGAATGGTGGAGGGTCATCATAGAATGGCATGACCAGTGAGGAGATGAATGGATGATTTGGGGCAGATCACTGGAAGGTCACCTGCTGAGTGCTCGAAGTTAGTTATGGGTTGTGTCTGCTGTGATGCCACTGATTTTGAATAAATGGATTTAATTAATTTATTTGTGTCATAATGATGCAGGCATCACTCCGAAAGGCACAGAGCACTTATATTTCACTACACCTGTAACTGGTCAGAAATTTTTCAACAAAACTTTTTTTCATTAGGGAAAACACTGATTTGTCAAATCCAAAACTGCTCATGGGGAAAAGGTCCGTTTTGATGTATTTCTCACTTTGGCATCTTTTGGGAGGAAAAATGCAAATTACTTTTAAAAAGATTCCATTTTAACATTGTCTAAATGAGAAATTCAATTTTTTTTGCTCAAACTGACTGTGTTTAGAAATGTAAGCTAATTTTAGTAAAAACAAACCAAAACAAATTTAAAAGGTCAAAATCAAAATGAAATAGTCAGCTGACCCACACTCATTTCCTTCCTCCCCCTCACCTCTTGATTGTTGGTGTGTCAATTTTGCAATTTTTACTTTTTTATCCTGATTCAGAATAGGAAAAGTTTTCAGAGTCTCAAAAAATTTCTGGGCTGGCAGGACATTTGCCCACACAGTTCTATTTGTGGGCTTTTAGAAGCCACTGGTCACTTGCTGTTTGCTGACATGGACTTGTAAAAAGTTTTGAACCTTGTATGTATGTGACCAGTCACTTACAAGAAGATTTTTCTTTTTATCTGCATGACTTCTAGAACCAAGAGCAGGGAAGAGGTGAAAAGTATAAGTCTGATTATACAGCAGTGGACAACTCTGTACCTTGGATCCCAGAGGTTAGTGTTTTCTGGAACCATTTCCTGCTGGAGGATTGTGCTAGCCCAGTGGTTTTCAAACTTTTTTTTCGGGACCCAGTTGAAAAAAATCATTTATGCTCGTGACCCAACAACAATATTTGAGCAATACATTCCAGCCTTTTGCTGATGGCAGCAGTGGGCAGCAGCACCTGAGGGTCTGCGACCCAATATGGGGTCCCAACCATAAGTTTGAAAACCACTGTGCTAGAGGCCTGTGTTTCTCTGGGAGTCCAGTGTCTTCCACACCCATCCCTGTTTAATGAAAGCTTTGGTTCTGCAAACCAAAGAAAAAAATCTGGAAAGACAGGAACCCCCGGATTCCAGGTGATTTGCTTCTGACTCACCCACACTGAGCCTCTGGAATGCAGCCAAATTGCTACCCCCTGATATGTGAAGCTTATTCTGGGCTGAGAATGTGTAGTACAAAGAATTTAACAGGGAAATACATGACTGTGGTATGTAAGTGTCTCACACTGTGCTATTGCTCTGGCATTTGTCTGTTATCCTACCCCAATATCCTGCACAGAGGTCTCCTCACTTCAGTGACGCTTTTGGTGAGCAGAGACCCTTGAGAACCTGAGTAAATATTTCCTTTGTTTTCTTTATGCCTCATCTCTCCACTCACCCCATGTTGGTACTACCTCTCTTCAGATAATGGAGCAATGCAGCTTGTTGATAATGAGAAAAGCACCACCCACTGGCTCTTTGGCTAACTCAGTAAGTTCCAGAAGCTGAGGGACACATACAAAAATTAGAAGGGCCTCTCCAGTTACTCTAGCTCAGTGGTGGGCAAACTTATTAGTTAACTGAGCCAAATATCAACAAAACAGCGATTGAAATTTCTTTTGAGTGCCAAATTTTTTAAACTTAAAATATATAGGAAGGTACATTGTTATTAACTTAATAAGGGTATTCCTAACCATCTCAACATACCTTTCTCAATTCTCGACACTACATCTTCTTTCACTCCACAACGTTTCCCGTATTTGTGTGAAAGAAAGAAAGAAAGAAAGAAAGAAAGAAAGAAAGAAAGAAAGAAAGAAAGAAAGAGG